>CAOLHI010005820.1:0-52479 GCA_948474755.1 Ctenosaura bakeri | reverse complement strand
AGCCTGGAGGAAGAAAGCATGGAAAAAGGGAATAAAACCTCTTGAACTACAGAACATGTTCATGGACTTCCAACAGCACACGTAGATTAACATTCCCTTACTGGAAGGCAACACCACAGTAACTGAATGATTGGTAACATTGTTAATTTTCTCCAGTTTCTTCCACCCCCAATTTTAGGCTATTTTGCAATTGCTTTGCATGAGTTTTTTTTTTTAAAAAACTTTACAAGTAGCTGATAACTCAATGTCTTCATATTTATAACACATAATTGCACGTTACCTTTGAAACTACTACAATCAATCCAACAATCAATTGCATAGCATGGCCACTGTGCTTACAGTGTCATTGTGCCTAAGTGTCACTGGGTTCACAAAAATATCATGTCACATTTTCCAAGTTAGAACTGAGCTTTTAGTTATTACCAATCCTATATATGTGTACACAGAAATAAGCCTCACCAACTTCAGCAGTATTTATTCCCATGGGTACACAGAGCTTCAACCTAGAGGTGGTATTATTTTTTGACTATATTTGCTTATCAAACATTGTGCTCAAATCTTTTAGTATTCATTTTTCCCCCTAATAACATGGGGTTGTTTTTCAATCTAAATTTATAATTCATTGATTTCATTGTGTTAGTCCTTCAGCACAATGGAGATGTAATCAAATTTGCTTAGTAAATATTACATAAACTGGTTAGAACTGCATTCATGTACATGTCTTGCCATATGGCATCTCTGCCCAAGCATCCAACTGCATATGTAAATTGGACTGAAAAGTGTATTCCATTTATGCAAAACCACTGTACGCTTTTTGTTTGGACAGAAAGAATGCGACCAGTCTTTGTGATTAGGGAGAAGTGTATTGTTGTTGTCTTCAAGTTATTTTCAACTTATGGCAACATTATCATGGGGTTTTCTTGGCAAGATTTGTTCAAAGGGATTTTGCTTTTGCCTTTCTCTGAGGCTTGAGAGAGTGTGACATACTCAAAGTCATCCCGTGGTTTCCACAGCTGATCAGGGATTCAAACCCTGGTCTCCAGAGCCATAGCCCAATGCTCAGGCAACTATACCATGCTGGGTCAGAAGTTCATTACTAAAATAATGTGTAGTTTATTAAAATCTATTTTTACTTGAACCAGTTAGCTGCAGAGTCAAGAGCAGCAGCTCATTTTTCTGCAAACCAAGAAATAATTAAGTAGAAAATGAGAAGGGAGGATGGACTGTATGAAGGAAAAGATCACAGAATCTGGTGGACTACTATGAATAACTTTCTTCCATCATTATCATTCGTTGTGGGACTTTCTTTCCTGTGAACAAGAAGAGGTAGTAAAAAAAAAAAAATCACCATTTGCCCCTCTAACTCCTCTCCTAATTCTTCAATAGCCCCACTTTTGAAAAGAACAGGTTGCTTACCTGTAACTGTGGTTCTTCAAGTGGTCATCTGTGAACTCACACAAATGGATTTCGCGCCTGTGCAGAAACAGCATTCAGAACTTTCTAGAGCCTACCGTTGGCATTTTGGCTGTTGACCTATCCCCCACTTGCTCATGGTATATAAGCCCCTGCCTCGTGTAACAGTCAGTTCTGTCGCTGCACATGTGACAGCAACAGAACCATCGCACAGCAGGACAGAAGAGGGGAGGAGGGAGGGGTTGTGTGAGTTCACAGATGACCACTCGAAGAACCACAGTTACAGGTAAGCAACCTGTTCTTCTTCGTGGTCTCTGTGACTCACACAAGTGGGAGACTAGCAAGCTGATCAAAAACAATGGAGGGTATGTCATGCTGCTGGACAACACTCATGTCATCTTCTGGCTCCCCACCTTCCTTCTAATTTCCTCATCTCTCTCTCTCTCCTTTTTCTTTTTCATCAACACCAAGATGTAAGATAATAAATAACATTTATTGACAAAACAGACAATATATCTATCATTCATCCCACAGAGGAAAACAGTGCAGCTCTCCAAAAACATGCATCTTTCCTAGAATGGTTGTCAACTCTATAATGATTGATAAATGTATGAAGTTAAGACCAGGTAGCTGCATTGTTGACCTCATAAAAAGATACCCCATGCAAAAAGGCCGCAGAAGCTGCCATAGATGATGTGGAATGAGCTCAAACAGAGTCAGGGAATTTCTTTTTTGCCAGCTCATAAGACAACTTAATTGTGGAAACCACCCACTTAGAGAGCCTTTGAGGCGATACTGGATTTCCCTGTTTAGATACTGAATAATAAACAATTTATTTGACTTTCTAATTGAAGAAGTGTGTTGAACATAAAATGCCAACGCCCTTCTAACATCCAAACAGTGCAGAGTTTTCTCCATGTCTGAATGTGGATTCTACATGAAAGCTGGTAACACTATATCTTGGTTCAGATGGAAATATGACACCACTTTCAGCAAGAACGTTATGTCTGGTCTTAACACCACCTTATCTTTGTGGAATCTCAAATAAGGAGGGTCAACCCTGAGTGCACATAGCTCACTAGCCCTCCTTGCAGATGTTATTGCAACCAAAAAGGCAGTTTTCCATGAGAGCAGTCGCATGTCACAGGTTGCCATAGGCTCAAAGGGCCTAGCAGCCAGGTGTTTCAGCACCAAAATTCAGATGTCATCCCGGGAGAGGTGGTTGGATTGGAGGGTGAAACTGTTTATAGCCCTGGATAAACCTCTGAATCAGAGGGTCCAAAAAACAAGATGGTTTACCCTGTTTTTGAAAATTACATGAAATTGCTGCTAATTAACATTTCATTGAAGATAAGGACAAACCCTGAATCGACAACTCTGCTAGAGAGGACAAGATGTGCATATTGTCACAAGCAAGGAAACACCTTGCCATTTCAAGTAATCACAGAATTTACCCCATTTATATGCATAAGATTTCAATGTTGAGGGCTTATGCGCAGCCAACATGATACATCTCACAGCATCTGGCAGGCTATCTATTGCAATAGATTCCATGCAGTCAAACCATTGTGGACGCTGAGCATCTTGCCTGCATGGCAGCAGACGGTACCTCCCCTGCGATAACTGAAAGAGAGTGGCAAACATGGTTGCCTCGGCCACCATGATGTTACGAGTATCGCCTTCACTCTATCTTGGCAAATTTTGACACTCACCTTCATTATCAAGGGAAATGGTGGGAACGCATAGACCCTTGGTCCCATCCAACTGAACAGAAGGCACCCCCAGAGTTCGATGCCCCTTCAAATGTCAGGAACAGTACAGTCTGCATGGGCTGTTCAGTCTCGATGCAAAGAGTTCTATGTGAGGAAACCCCCACTTCGCAAACATGTCCTGGATGACGTGCTTGTTGATCATCCACTCGTGGCAAGACCATGGTGTCCTGCTGAGTGTGTCTGCTAGGACATTCTGGTCCCTTGCCAGATGGACCGCCAAAGGAAGAATCCGTCATGACAGGCACCACTCCCATAGTGGTACTGACAAGTTCAGCAATGTATGTGACAGAGTCCTGCCTTGTTTGTTTATGTAGTACATCACTGTGATATTGTCTGTCACGATTTGGATTGACCTCCCACACAGGTAGTGCTGAAATGCTCGCAGTGCCTTCAGCACTGCCAGGAACTCCAAAATGTTGATATGGAGATTCCTCTCCTGAGAAGTCCACCAACTTTGTATTGTAAGTGCTCTGAGGTGAGCACCCCAGCCTTCCATTGACACGTCCATTTCCACTGACAGTGATGGCAGTCAAGGAAGGAATGGCATTCCCTTCAACACGTTCTCTGGTCTTGTCCACCAATCCAGAGACACGAGGATATTCCTTGGTACCGTCAGGTACTTAAGATGATGGTCTCGAAGAGGATTGAACCGATGTATGAACCATTGTTGCAGCGGTCTCATCCTCAGTTTCACATATGGTGTGACAAGTGTAGTTGATGCCATCAGTCCTAGTGCAACCTGAACTGCCTTCACTCGCACTCTGTGAAGTCGCTGCATTCTTGTCAGACATTGCAGAAACTTCTCCCATCTGTCCCGTGGAGGAAAGTCTCTCCACTGACTGGAGTCCAATACTGCCCTGATGTATTTGATCTGTCTTGACGGTACCAAGGTTGACTTCTTGTAATTTATCATTAAATCTTTCTTAGAAGATAGATGGTGGTCCTGAGATGCATGGATAGCAGTTTTCGAGAAGATGTCACTATTAGCCAGTCGTCTATATACAGGAACACCATGATGCCTTTTTGATGAAGGAAAGCTGCAACAACAGACACGCATTTCGTGAAGACCCTTGGAGCTGTGCTTATGCCAAAGAGAAGGACGTGAAAACGATAAGCCTGCCTGTCAACAATGAAGGCAAGGAACCGTCTGTGCTCCGGCCTTATGGCTATGTGGAAATATGCATCCTTTAGATCTAAGGTTGCAAACCAGTCAGCCCTTTTCAAGAGAGGCAGAATAGCAGTCAAAGTCACTATTCTGAACCTTTTTGATCAGATGTAGTAGTTGACGCCTCTCAGGTCCAATATCGGCCGGAGACCTCCATCTTTTTTCTTCACCAGAAAATACCTCGAAGAGAAACTTCTTTTCAATTGAGTTGTGGTGATTCTTTCTATTGTCCCTTTTTGGAGCAAGGTTGGTATCTCCTCTTCAAGCTCTGGAGATGGCATAGTCCTCCAAATTCAACCTGTCAGTGGTAGACAGCGAAATTCTATGGCGTACCCATACTTTATGACGTCTAGGACCCAGGAATCCGAGGTGATCATCAACCAAACCTCAGCATGGTATATTAATCTGTCCCAAAAGGGTGGTTTGGAATGAATACTTAGATGCTTGTCTGAATGTAAGTTTGCAACAGAAGGGATGCGTTGTCCTCAATGAACGACGGTATCCATCAGAAAGGTCTTGTGACTTTGGTTGTCAAGCCCTACGTTTGCTCTGGTCTGACTGTTGTTTGTTATATTGAGGCTGCTTGTACTTTGCAGATGGAAACTTCCTTGTCAAGAGTTGTTGAGGTGTGCTCTGTTTATGTTGAGGCAGAGTTGGGCTCAACGTTCTTCTCTGAAAAAGCTGATACCGATGGTACCGATAACGCTGTTGATACGTCGACACCGGGAACCCGTACTTAGCTGTCGAATGCATTTTCTGGGCATGTTCCAGCTTTTCATCGGTACCAGTGTTGAACAACCCTAGAGAATCAAAGGATAGGTCTTCAATCATCATCTTGGCTTGCTGAGACAACCCAGATGAACAAAGCCAAGCATGTCATCGAATTGCTATGGCGCCCACCACAGCTTTACTACAGTCTGTGATGTGTTTAGCTGTAGTGATTTGTTGAGATGACAGGCAGTAAGCCTCACCATATAATGCAGTAGCGATCTTCTTCTCGGTATCAGGAAGCATTTCCATATAGGGTTTAATCCTATCCCACAAGAACTGTTGGTATGCGCCCATGCAGGCGGCATAATTAGAAATCGTAAACAACAAGGCTGCATTTGAATAAGATTTCTTACCAATATTATCCGATTTTCCCCCCTCACAATCAGCAGGAACAGCATGAAGTCTTTGCAACTGCTTTGACTGGGCTGCATCCACCACGACAAAGTTTTGTTTGGGGTGTTGGACCCACCAGTCATCCTCAGTCTCAAGAAGACTGTTGTGAGTTCAATCCTGCCGGGCTCCAAGGTTGACTCAGCCTTCCATCCTTTCGCAGGTTGGTAAAATGAGTACCCAGCTTGTTGGGGGCATGTATAGAAATGTTTCGAAATATTTGTAAGTTGTTCGCCACCTCGATCCATATGGAGAGGCGGGATACAAATTAAGAAGAAGAAGAAGAAGAAGAAGAAGAAGACGACGACGGTACAGAGACTCCAATTTCTAAGACGTAGGTACTGAAGATGGTGTCGACCATGACTTCTTCACTGTCTGCGACAGATACGGAAGCAGCGCAATTACAAACGGTACCAGGGCGTGGTCCTGCAAATCTTGGAAGATCAGGTCTTTCAGATCTTCCTTGTGGTCTTCAATTTGTAAGTTCAACGATCTGGCCATTCGGAGGACAAGATCCGAAAACGATCAAACATAATCAGTACCTGAAATTCTTTCGGTGGTAGAAACGAAGTTGGACTCAATATCTAGTCCATGAGACACTTCCGAGGACACTGAGGATGGTACCGATGGAGATCGGATCAGATGACCTTGAGAGGACATAACAATAGACTCTCTCCTTCTTCCCTCTGGAAGGCTTTCCTGATACTACCAACAGCAGTTCGATCTTGCCTGGAGGACTTAGATATGTGGCCAGAAGACACTATCAACCGCCGACATGGAGGAGTCTTCGATAAAAAACGAGAGTGATGAGTAATACAATGGTAACATTCATCATGAAAATCTCAATACCGACAATGTTGTTCATATAGCTCCAACTGTCCCTATAAGGGCACATATCCCTCGAACCATATAAAACATCGTCATGGTATCAACAGGGAGATCCTTCCCTATAATGATACCGATATGAGGAAGTGCTGACCCACTGATAGTCTTGGTAAGCTGACCTTGGGGGTGAAGGCGAAGTACACCGAAGCATTCCAGATAGCTCGGTCAAAGATCTTCTGCACCCAGAAGGCCTTACAGCAGGAAACAGCACTCCGTGGTCTGAAGGAGACCCGACAGAAATTTGAGGGGAGGTTTCCATTATCTCTCCCTCTGAGCCAATACACACCTTCTCGATCTCCTCAGGAGGTATAACCTCCTGGGATCCCCAATGTTGGGGGAGGGCATACTTCCTCTGAGGTAGACACTTGAGGAGTTGGCTTCCTCATTGGAGATGAAGGATGTGACTTAGACTTATCCTTCCTCCTCTGCCTCTTAGCTTCTGTTGAAGTGGCCTCTTTATTTTTCCTCTTTCGATCCTTCTCCTTCTTAGGCAGTTCGGTACTAGGTGGAGGAGAAGGATGGCATGACCAAACAATGCCTGATCTCGAGGCCTTGACATCAAATGAGATCTCGGTCTCAACGATGGTACTGAAACATTGGAAGTGGAGGAAGCAGAAGAGGGGGCCATACTGGATGGTAAGGGAGCAGATTCAGCCCACTTGGGCGGTTCTGAAGCAGTCAGCATGTTCTCCCACAATAGGGCTTTTAGCCAAGCAGCCCTATTTTGATGAGTTTGCCAAGTACATGGCTGGCAATGATGACAAGCTCCCATGTTGTGGCCCTCACCTAAACAAAGGAGGTTCTTTGAGTGTCTGTCCTTATCAGGTATTTTCCCTCCACAGGTCAGGCAACGTTTAAATACGGCCGTTGCCATACAACTTGCCGAACAACACAATCCCGAAGAATAAACCAAGTCCGATCCAATCCAAAGCCAAAACAACCAGTCCAAAATGCCAGAAAATAGAGAAAAATCCCATCACACTAGCGAAGAGGCTCCCATACACTGCACATGCGGCGGACAAAAATGAACTGACCATTACACAAGGTGGGGACTTATATACCATGAGCAGATGGGGGATGAGTCATCCACCAAAACACCAATGGTAGGGTCTAGAAGGTTCCAAATGCTGTTTCTGCACAGGCGCGAAACCCATTTGTGTGAGTCATAGAGATCAGGAAGAAGAAACAGATTCCTCCAAGCCTTTTTCTTTTCTTGCTCTCCCAAAGCAATTTTTTAAGAGCAAGATTGTCAGTATGAACTCTGTAAAATAACAGTATTCCAGTCCCAGCTAAAATTTAAAAAACACTCAACATTATGACTAATTCCCCACCAACCCACCACCAATGGACATCAGGGGGAAACAAACTGACCTACTTTTATGATAAGTATACACTCATTGCAGCTTTTCAACATGGTTGGATAAACTTTCAAATCTCCGTGCAATATACCACAGCTACTGAAGCACATCTGACCTTCAGACCTCCTCTCCACATGTTAAACTTACCCAATGCACCGTTCATAATTTCAGCAGATGGTTATATTCTTCACACACACATATGAACTTTATAAAGCCTGATCTCTTTTAGCTGTAAGAGAAATTACTGGAAAACCTTTCCTTCAGGTCCAAGGCATTACTGCATACAACACAGATAATATGGTGTATCTAGCCAGCAGCAACTATACAGTCTAAATCATACTTGATCTAGCTAACAAAAATCTTTCAACATTACTTGCAAATCATGATGCACTTCATCTCCATCTCTCTACAATAGCTTAAAAATATTTTTTTCTCCTCCTCTGCTAACTGTTTTCTAAGTATAGGCAGGTCTCAGTTTATGTTGGGATTGTGGTCCAGTACCTTCAATATAAATTGGGACTGACATAAATGTAAGGGGGAAATTCCATAGGGAAGCACTGGAGACTGGTAGATGTGTTCCTACATAACTGAAGGAGCCACAAAGTTTGTGATTTTGCTCAAACCACAACAAATCTTAAAGAGGTTTAAAACATAAACCTTTTTTGATGCTACAGAAATGTGCCAATGTTCTCCTGAGGGAATAAAAAGCAACTGCTGATCCCAACAGGGCTTGGCTGGGATGATCTGGCTTACAACAGACAGAGAGCAAAAGGGAATCATAGAATCATAGAATCATAGAAATGTAGAGTTGGAAGAGACCACAGGGGCCATCTAGTCCAACGCCCTGCCATGCAGGAACACCCTCAAAGCACTCCCGACAGATGGCCATCAAGCCTCTGCTTAAAAACCTCCAAGGAAGGAGACTCCACTACAGCAGATTCCATTGCCGGACAGCCCTGACTGTCAGGAAGTTCTTCCTGAGGTTCAGGTGGAATCTCCTTTCCTGCAGCTTGAATCCATTGCATCGGAATCCATTGAATCCATCAGAAGAACTGTGTTCTTCTACTTTGTCTTTTCCAGCAGGCTTGCCAGATGAAAAACACTCACACATCATGAGAAAGAAAGGGAGCACATCTCCTACTGTGATCTTTCCAGCAGACTTGCTAAATGAAGAAACTAGATTCCAGTTGCCCCTCCCTGTCTAAGCAAGCAGAGGGAACCCCTTCCAGCCACACTAAGACTCTCCTAGTTTCTTCCTCCCCCTCATTCCTCCCTTCTTAAGCAAGCAAAGGAATCCCCCTTCTTCCAGCAACACCACTCTGCAGTTGTTTTCTCCCACACTCTACTCCCCAAGCCAGGCAGGTAAAAGAAAACTAGGTGAGTCACCTTTTTTTCCACTGCTCAAGACTCCATGTCAGAATGCCAAACATTCTGGCTGTCTCAGCTCATGCATAGATGGGAGAGCTATGCACTGTATGTGGAACTGTATTTATTTATTTCTGGGGATGTATTGTACATTTGAAATGTTATAAACTGAGGAAACACACATTGAGAGTTTCCTCTATGTTAGTGAAACAGTGTAGTTCTCCCTGTACCCTGCTCTGAGAAATCAAAAGCCTGTTTGACTTAGGTAACACTTTCATTACATTTTAGTAGTCCATATAAAAGTACAGAGGACCCTCTTGATCTGTGAACTCTGGATCTGTGATTTCCATCAACTACAGACTGTCACATCCTATACCTAAGAGTTCATGCACACCTCACTGCTATTTAATAATATGGGATACAAACATTCATGTTTTTTGGCATCCATGAAGAGTCCTGGAACCAAATCCCCACAGATCCGCTATATTTACCAGCTTAGGCACTGTCATAAATTACAAACCACCATCCAAAAACCTGAACTTATATATTAAAAATGTAGAATGGTTAAAATATTTTTTCAGCGATTTTGGCTCCATAATGCCACAACCATTGCTTCAAAATTTCTTTTGCTTTTTAACTCCTTAACATTAACATTCTCAGTTCATGGACAGTTAGATGACACAGGTGAAATTATACCAGCAAGTAGGCATCAGTCACTACTGTGGATAATGCAATCTACTAAGACTACTATGTGCTGTATCACTACCATGAATTATTACATTTTTTTACTATCTTTGTTAGTGCATCTCTTTATTTCCTTCTGTTTCAGAGGATAAAAACAGAGTTTGCAAATCTTAACTAGACTGGCCTGATAATTATTAAGTCTGCTGGAGAAAATTCAGGGTTGTTTGCTTGCTTTCCCAAGTTGTAACACTGGCACAATCATACTAATGATGCTGCCCACATATGCATTGTAATTAAAATCGAGTAATTATAGGTGCAGCCACAATTAATAATGCAAATCTACTCAAATGCAATGATCTCTTCTCCAAAAGCAGATATATCAGAAGACATATGATAGGTTTAGATCTTGATGAGAATAGTAACCACAGAAAATGTTTAAATTGCCTTTAAAAAAGAGAAGAAATTCATCGAACAGGACATCTTTGTCTAACTGCATGGTATAGTCATGTTCTTCACAGTGATCAGTGAGGTATTTATGAGGAGCAAGAGGTAATCATTACAGAACTTGGCCTTCACATACTGTTTGAACAGTGCATCATTGCATGCATCTGAAGAACAGTGATCACATACGAGAACAATCTTATTTTCTCTACCGAGTCACAAAAAAACTTGGGCAGGAGATAGCATTAATTCAAAAACATGGAAAAGCTATTTTCAGGGTTGCCACTACCTCCTCTCCTCATGCAGCATAACCATATTGCCTGGCAGATTCTGGAAGTGCTTACTAGTAATTTTTCCAAGCTCTTAATATTACACACACTCACACACAAAATATCTTTAAATGTCTTTCATGTCTACTAACTAGGACAGCTTTTTTAGTTGACCAAAAAGGTTTTAGCAAATTATTCTAACCAATTAATGAGCTAAACACTGAAAGCCTAATTAATCCATTTTGCAACTCTGCATGCATTCAGGTGAACTTTAAAATGATATCTTTTGACATTATCTTTAGTAGCATTTGAGAAAGAAAACGGAAACAAAAAAAATCAGAAACTTGAAATGGATTGTATTTTAATTGTTCTATGTGACATTCTTTTTAAATAATATCCGTCCTGACCTACTTTGGAGAACAATGTTATTGGGGAAACTGCCAAGTTTTTTTTTTTTTTCATTTTAACAAGTGAGTTTGAGTGTATACTTCAGAGGAAGAGGAAAGAGAATCATGGAGCATATACTGGGCATGCAACCATCTAAAGTAATTATACTGTATATAATTAGGTTATAAACCACCAGCAGCACATCCAAACAATTTAAGGAAATATTAGGGTTGGAAATAGTATCTGTGCTGTGCTAGAAAAACAAAGAAAAGAAATGAATCTGTGCTGAAATGGAAAACAAAAAGTTGATTATGAGAGGAAGATAAAAATAACCTGAGACAGAATACTTTGTGAATATCCAACATGAGGTGCATGGGGGCCCAAGGCAGAAGAAGGGAATGCCTCCCCCATTATTGCTGGAGACTCACTAGTGGATGCTAGGTGTGAGGTGTCTATGGCTGCTGTGCTATTCTATCTTTTTCCCTTTCCCTAACCACATAACACCTATGTTTCCCGTAGATGTGGAGTCCTATGCTTGTTTATTTGTTTATTCGCAGGATTTGGTTGGCTTTTGGGGTGGGGGTGGGGGACTATCTTGTCTTATGTCTTTTGTCTTTCAGTAGTGGCAGGAATCCTTTTCTTTTTCTGGCCAAGTCTTTGCTATACAGTTTTCCCTATACAGTCTTTCCACTACCTTCACAGGACAATGTCTACTTAAATGCAAAACTTGTTTTCAAAACGGTTGGGGGCTGGGGAGGCAGAAGAGTTCATTGTTTTGGCTACATTTCATGTCTACTGGAAGGTCTTTTTTATCCCTGTAATCATATGTAGAGATGAACTTCTCTCTCTTTCTCTCATTACCATTACAAATGAAAAGCAGCCTAAGAAATGTCTATTATTACCTGGATCAAACTAAAAACCATAAACAAGGAATATTTTTACATTTGTGCTAACCTTGCTTGGTTGTGAAACTCCCTAAAAGAGATTCCACCTAAATCTCAGGAAGAACTTCCCGATGGTCAGAGCTGTCCAGCAGTGGAATATGCTGCCTCGGACTGTGGTGGCTTCTCCTTCTTTGGAGGTTTTTAAGCAGAGGCTGGATGGCCATCTGTCAGGAGTGCTTTAATATGGGTTCTTACATGGAAGGGGGCTGGACTGGATGGCCTCTGTGATCTCTTCCAATACTATCATTCTATGATTCAATGAACAGATTTTAACAGATTTTAACAGATTTTAAGTACAGTTTCTGCTTGGCCAGGAAACCCACTGTGCAACCTTAGCTGTGTCACTACACTCAGCCTCCTAAAACCCCATAATAGTTTTAGGGTTGTTGTGAGTTGGAAATGATTTGAATGACAACAACAACAGCAACAAAGATTCCATGATATTTGGACAAGAGCATGTACTACTTTATAGACATACAGTGTCGATATGCCAGGTACAATTGTATGGACATGCCATGCAAGCAAAAATTAAAATCTGAGCAACTAGATAGTCCATCTGCGTTGTACTGTATTAGTCCTTTTGCTTCCATTTAAGGATGCAATCTTGTGCAAGTTATTAAATTGAAGAAATTTTGCAAAAATGCCTTATATCATTATATAGAAATTAGTTTAGTTCCCAACTCTATCAAAAATCACAAGACAGTACGTATACTACAAGATAGTGATGTCAAATTATTAACATGCTGTACTTTTTATGAACATGATATGCTATAATTCAATTTGACAGATAGCACAGATGATAAAAACATAACTACTAGTGATTGGATATGATGAAAAACATTATAAACATCATGCTGACAGTCAATAAAACTGTTTCAGCACTGACCACTTGTCTTCCTTCAAAATGTCAGGCATCTGAAGAATTTATAGAAACTTTTTTTTAACTAAAACTTAATTATTAGGTAAGGTAAGAATGTGGATTCAGTATACAGGTTCTAGCAAACAGAACTTAGAAAAAAAATTCCAAGTATACCAATATTTACATTTCATCCAGACCATTTCAATCTATAAGACACAAAGTTTTGATTGCATATAGAAAGAGATTCTAGTACATTTATTTGTGTTGCTATTATTTGCCATCAAACATACAACTCCCTTGTTGCAACAGCTCCACTGGCTGCTGGTCCATTTCTGGGCACAAAATACTGGTGATGACCTATAAAGCCTTATACAGCTTGGGTCCAGGCTACTTGAAGGATTGTATTTCCCTTTATGAGCCCATTAGAACTTTAAAATCTTTGGGAGAGGCCTTTCTCTTTGTTCCATCATCTCATCAGTCTCATTTGGTGGAAGGGACAGGGCCTTCTCAGCCCTGTCTTTACAATTCCTTCACTAGGGAGGCAGGATGGCTCCCTCCTTGCTCTCCTTCTGCTGGCAACTGAAAACATTTTTGTGCCACAAGGCTCACAGAAACAGAATGGGATGGGCTTTTAATGATGCGCTGTGCTGTTTTATGAATTTTAATGTTTTCAATGTTTAATGTTTCAACTTTATAAATTGTTTAATTTACACTTAAATTATATAAGTATAGATATACAATATAAAGATGTATATAAATATAAAATAAAATATATTTATATACACCTTTATATTGTATATTTATATTTATATGTCTACACCCTTTTCAAAGTTTTTGTATAGCTTTTATCCAAAAAGTAATTAACTAGGTTGTTAGCTGCCTTGAGACCCTTTATTTGGGAGAAAAGTGTGATATAAATGAACAAAATCATTGTGATCTCATTATTATCAAGCTGGGTTTGATTCCCTGAATGACAAAACCTCCAAGACACCCTGTTAGTAACTACACTGGCATCCTTGGATGAGTTAATCTACCTGTAATGTAGTCTTTCTCTTTTGCTACTGCCTTCTACATAGCCATTATCATTATTTCCAATAAGCAAAGTTAATTTTAAGATTAACGAAGAAAGCTAAATAAACCATAAATCTTGAAATATGAACAGAGGAGACATAGTGGCTGGAAAGGAGATGCAAATTGCCATCTAATTGTTACTTCTGTTATGAACAGTAAATATGATTGTTCCTCATAAATGTATATCAAACTTTGTCTACAGAAGCTATTTCTTAAAATCATTTAATGTTGCACATTATAGAGTCTCAAAGAATAAGGAAAGACTTCAGTGGTATTGAGGGCACATACTTGTTTGTTTCACAGTGTTCCAAGTGTCAGAGAACTTCCTTTTATGTACAGAATCATGTCAAAGTGACCTAGATTCAAATACACTAAGGGTTACTGGTGAGGACTGTATTTTGATGAAGAATTTACAGGTTGGGGGCAGGGGAGAGACAACACTGTGAAAAACGCAGACATAGTAAATATAAAATATAACTATAAAACGGTAAAAATGTCCATGTTCACAAATACTAAATAATGAAAAGATGAAATGAGTTCAGTTAATGAGATTAAACTAGTTTAAATCAAATTGTTTAGATAAGCCATTTTTATGTAGTTACTATACTAGGTAATAAATAAAGTTATTTTTTAAAAAAATCCAAGAAGTCTTTAAACTTTAAGACAAGAAGACACCAAGGGAAGAGAGATTTCGCTCACTAACCCATGCAAATACCTTTCATCAGCATAGAGATAATATTTGATTTCCATAAGTAATTTTCTTGTTCTATGCTTCTTCAGAGATAGACTGGAGATTCTGTTAGTGTACTGTCCATCCTGTTGCCTGACAGACACTTTAGCCAATGTCAAGGTACTAGTCTCAGACTTTTGGTCTTGGGTGACCTCAACATTCCATTCAAGACCAGTCTATTGGGTGTAGCTCAGGAATTCATGGCATCCATGACAAAGGTAGGCCTATCCCAACTGGTTTCAGAGCCCACACACTCAGCAGGTTACACCCTTGATGCTGTTTGCAGCTCAGAACATACAGATCTGTGGGCAGAGGTGATTAATACCTATGAGTAGTCATGGACAGATCTTTTTGTGGTCGTACTTAGCATCACAGCTATTTGTCCCTGTAGGGATGGTGGCCCTATTAATATGCTCCACCCTTGAGGCCAATGGATCCTTTAGGATCCCAAAAATCTTAGAAGGTTTTATGGCTGGTATAACCGATGATCCTGTCAAAGCCCTGATCAACAGATGGAACCTAGATCTGATTAGGGCTATTGACATGATTGCTCCCAAAAGTCTTCTCTGACCCATTACTAACTGGGTCCCTTGGCATACAGAGAACCTTAGGGGGCTGAATGGGAAGGACAATGACTGATGGCAGAAAACTCAACTTACATCCAACAAGACACAGTATAGAGAACATCTTTGTTCCTATGAGGTGGTAATATGTGCAGCAAACAAAGTCTTCTTCGCTGCATGTATTGTGTCTGCAAATTCAAGTCCAGCTAAACTATTCAGGGAGCTGAGAGGTTTAATTCGGGCACCTTCCTCCCAAATCTATTAAAGTTTTCTATAGTTTGCTGTAATGCCTTTAACAATCACTTCACAGATAAAAATCTCTCAGATAAGAGCCAACCAATGCTATTGTTGTAGAAGTTGACAACGGGGTGTCCAGTGACTCCATTATACTGGATCAGTTTCAGTTAGTAAGTACCACCAATGTGGACATGCTGCTGGAGCAAATAAAGAAAACAATCTGTCCTCTTGATCCCTGTCCTTCTTGGCTGGTCATCCAGGGAAGAGACACAATTAGATCTCAATTACAATATATTAATGCATTCCTCAGGGAGAGAAGTTTCCATCTAGTTTAAATGAAGCAGTGGTATGACCACTTCTAAAAAAAGCCATCTTTAACCCTCTGGACTTAAAACAACTACAGACCAGTATCAGATCTTCCTTTTTAGGGCAAGGTGATTGAGATGACAGTTGCTTCTCAACTCCAGGTAGTCTTGGATGATACAAATTATCTAGACCTATTTCAAAATGGCTACAGAGCAAGATGTGGAGTTGAGGCCACGATGGTCACCTTAGTGGATGATCTTTGCTTGAGCACGGACGGGGGAGTGTGCCCCTGCTGGTAGTTTTGGACTTTTTAGTGGCATTTGAGGCCATCGACCATGGTATCCTTCTGGAATGCCTGAGAGTCTGGGAATCAGAGGCACTGTGTTTCAGTGGTTCCAGTCCTACCTCCCAGGTAGATTCCAGGTGGTGGTGCTTGGAGATAGCTGCTCTTCAAAAAAGGAGCTGCTATAAGGCGCACCACATGGTATCATTCTATCCTCAATGCTATTCAACACCTACATGAAATTGCTTGAAGAGATCATCTGGAGGCATGGGGTGGGGTGCTATAAGTAAGCTGATGACACCCAAATATACTTCTCCATGCCTTTGAAAATAGCTTCAGCTAACAATAGTGTGTCTCCTCTGAATGAACACCTGGAAGAGGCAATGGGTGAGGAAAAACAAACCAAAGCTGAATACAGACAAGATGGGGACGCTTACTGTCAATGATCCTAACTGGGTTTGGAGGTGTGTCAAACAGTCCTAGACAAGGTTACACTTCCCTTGAAAGACTGTGTTTGCAGCCTGGGAATTCTTTTGGATCTGTCACTAAAAATGACAGCTCAGAGAGATGCAACAGCCAGTAGTGATTACTACCAGCTTTGGCTGATATGCCAGCAGCACCCCTTCATACAGCTGGAGGACTTAAAAATAGTGCATTCACAAGTAACCTCAAGGCTGGACTTCTGCAATGCACTATACATTGGGCTACCTCTGTACCAAGTTCTGAAACTTCAGTTGGTTCAAAACATTGGTTACTGGTATATCTAGGAGTGAGCATATCACACCAATATTAAAGTCACTCCACTGGCTGCCAATTAGTTTTTGAGGAAAGTACGAAGTGTTGGTTATTACCTTTAAAGTCCTACATGGCCAGGTTACGTACAGGATCGTCTCATCCTGTATAATCTGCCCCACATACTCAGGTCCTCTGGAGGACATTCACTTCAACTGGCCAGGACGAGACTGGCAATGGTCTCCCAGAGGACTTTTTCTTCAGCCATCCTATACTGTGGAATGACCTACCAGAAGAGATTCGACAGCTGAATGAATACACTGTCTGATTTTAAAACAGCATTAAAGACCAGTCTCTTCTGGAAGGCCTAGACAATTTTAAATTGTGAATTTTAACAGTTAATTTTAACGATGTATTGCCTGTTTTTTAGGTATTTGTATCATTTTCTTTTTTAAGATGATGTGCATTTTAACTACTGTTTAGTTGATGTTATGTTTTTAACTGATAAATGTTATGTGTTAATTTATTGTTGTCTTCACCTTGATCCATGGGGAAAAGTGGGTAAGAAATATCTGTTGTTGCTGCTGCTGTTGTTAAAAATGAAAACAGAATTTCATTTCATTTTCTAATCTAAATCTGTTTGCAAGATCCAGTCCTTTTTAAACTGGGGGGGGCAGGGCTCTCCTCGGGGAACATGGAATACATGGAAGATATTTGAGGTGTGATGCTCCACCTTTCTAAGACATCTTTTCTACTAGCAAAGACCTTTATAAATGGAATGAGAAGTGTGGGCATTCACTGATCCGTAACGAAATTGGTAAGGCAAAACTTTAGAAGTGTGTCCTTCTTTATTCTTGTTTTTAAAGACAGTATTGGACTGACAGATGCTTGTATGTAACAGCCAAAGGCATACATGTGGCTGTGTACAGGTAACTCTGCACATTTTTGGTGTTGCAAGTTTCGGTTCCTGGAAGGTAGCATAAGTTTAAAAGAGGAGGACACTTCAACAAGTTTGAAGGGGAAATTGCATTTTTTGAACCATTAAACCCATGTCTTCTATATACTTGAGCTGTTGTTTAAAAATAAAGTGTTCAGGTAGTAATGGGGACATGAAATATTGTATTTGCTCTAATTATTGCCAACAACTTAAAAATAGCAGCTATTTTTCCTTGTGAAAAAAGGGAGATTAGTCCTTGACCATGAATTCCATATTATGAGAAAGTAGAGTTGGAGAACAAGAAATTTCTCATGTTCTGAATCCCTTTTTCTAATATAAAATCTAAATCGGTGAAACACAGTCCATATTCCACCAAGTGTCACATTCCAATGCTACAGATCTACAAAAGTGCAGACATTTAAAGAAGGGACTCAAAGTGATTTCTGGATCTCTATTCCTCATGTCTGGCTCCCAGTTATTGTCTGACAACTAAATTAGCAGCACATGGAGTACTTCTTGTGACAATCAGGAAACTACATAGAGCTGCCAAACTTTTGGAGACTTTTGGAGATGCTACAAGCATATTTATGTCAGACATATTCATATCATGCTTTTCTTATCTGCTCTAAATAGAAGATTATTCAATTTTTACAAACTAACTGTTTGGGATCTAATGCAGCCTCCCACAACTTTGGTCTCTCTAATTTTTCTGACTACAGTTTTTACCTTACCTGAACACTATCCTTACTGGCTGGGGCTAATGGGGCTTAAAGCGCAAATCATGTGGAGGGCACCAGCTTAGGGAAGGCTGATGTAAAGAACAAACTCATCCACATAAGCTGTTTTTACTGGATTATTTAAAAAAAAATCCTAAAATCACTAGTTCCTGACTGATCTGGGAGACTAGGTAGTTCAGCCCTGGTTTGTACTCGCACAGGAGACAAATAGCATACATCAGGTACTGTAGGCTATATTTCAGAAGAAGGAAATGCTAAAACCACCTCTGAGTATTCTTTGCCTAAGAAAACCCCATGAAATTTATGGGGTCATCATAAGTTGATAGGCAACCTGAAGGCACATATACATATACAATCATAACAAACATAACGACCTATCTCAGTATGGCACCATCTTTCCATAGTGATGGACTGTGTACTCCTGTGAGGCAAGAGGCTACGCTAATGGAAACAGTGCTGCTGGTAGGGCTTCCCATGTCAGACAGGCTTTTGCTGAAGAGCCAGACTGAGCTAAGTGGCTATTGGACAGCAGCAGCAATAGTGGGGAATGATGAATGATCTCTCAGACACTACAGCAATGGCACCATAGGTAACACCTGTTAGTAGTGTGCAGAAGGAGACACAGTAAATCACTTTTGAATGTCTTTTACCATGAAAACCATATGATGAGACAGTCCAAAATGAAACAAGAGATAGACAGTGATGCTCCCAGCTCAGAAGGTACTCAACAAGCTACTGGGAAACATCAGAAGACAAGTACAAATAGCACTGTGGCTAATGGAAGAATTGGACTCAAGACAAAAGGTTATTCGGCTCTTGATGTGCTCAGAAAAGAAAAGAAAGTCTGAAGCTGCACAACACATATTATGGGAACATGGAATGTGAAAGGCATGAATAAAGGGAAGCTAAATATAGCAAAAACAAGAAACAGTACATATAAACATTGCAAACCAAAGTGGACATGAATGGAACATTTTGAGATGGATTACACAATGTTTTATTCAGGAAATGAAAATCTAAGAAGAAATGGAGTGGCATTTATAGTGATAAGAGACATAGCCAAAGTGGTCAAAGGATTTAATGCAAAGTCTGTCCAAATCAAATCAACATGATTTCAGGGAAAACCAATCAATGTAACCATAATCCAGGTTTCCACTCCAACTACAGAGGCAGAAGAAGAAGAAAGTGAAAGATTCCATGCTGGAGTTCAATACAAAATTGATCACAAACCTAAAAAGGACTTGTTGTAAATCATGGGCAACTGCAAACCAGAAGTAGGAAACAGCAGAATCAAAGACTGTAGGAAAAGTTGGACTAGTATCAAGAAGTGAAGCAGCACATGGAGTACTTCTTGAGACAATCAGGAAACTACTGATGGAATTTTGTGGGGCCAACAGTTTGTTTATCACAAATACATGCTTCAAGGCACTAAAGAGAAAACTATATACAGGGACATCACCTGAATGTACACAGAAATCAAATAGACTTCATAATTGGAAGCAGAAGATGGAGAAGCTCCATTCTTTCTGCAAAAACAAGACCAGGAGCAGATTGTGACACAGCCCACGAACTGCTCATATCAAAAATTAGAGCAAAACAAAAGAACACCACTAAATTTACTACCATGCCAAAATACAACCTGAAGAACATCCCTGTAGGAGTTAAGATATGCACTTTTAAGTCTAACTAACAGGGAGCCAGAAGAACACTGGATTGTGAATCCAGGATCATTGTTGCAGGGAGTGCAAAAAGACAGTACCTGCTGCCAAAAAAGAAAAAAAAAGCCTATTAACAGATGAAACTCTTTAAACAGTTAAGGACAGATAAGAAACAAAAGTAAAAGGTGACAGCAATAGTTCCAGAACCTGAATGCAACTGTTCAGTGACTTGTATATAGGGACAAGAATTACTGTAATAATCAATACAGAGAAACAAAAGATGGCAACAAAGGAGAGGCAGCAGCCGTCTTTTCCACAAGATTCAAAATCAAAGGGAAATTTAAACCAAGAGTAGGGATGTTCTGTGACTAGCTGGGGAACACTTTACATGACCAAATAGAAATAAAAAGATGATAGAAACAATACACTGAAGAACTATATAAAAGAGATGAAAGGATAACAGATTCATTCAAAGAATCATTTGAAGATGAACCTCCAATTTTAGAAAGTGAAGTGGAACCTGCACTAAGAGGACTTGGAAAAAATAAAACAACAGGAACAGATGGCATACTAATAGAGCTGCTTCAAGCCACAGAAGCAGAATTTATTGTATTTCTAACTAAATCTCTCAACAAATACAGAAAACAAAACAAAACAAAATGGCTCCCAGATTGAAAATACTTAATATGCATTCCAATCCCCTAGAAAGGGGACACTAAGGACTGCAGTAATCACAGGACCATTGCATTAACTTCCCATGCAAGCAAAACGATACCCAAAATTTTACAGCAAGGACTTTTACCCCTGTATGGAGTGAGAAATACCACATATCTAAGCTAGGTGCAAGAAAGGCAGGGCCCCTAGAGATTATATTGCAAACATATGTTGGATAATGGAGCACACTAAAGAATTTCAGAAGAAAATCAGTCTGCGATTTATAGATTACAAGACAGCCTTCAATCATGTAAAACTATGCATTGCTCTTAAAGAAATGGGTGTGCCACAGCATTGGATTGGCCTGATGCATAACTAGTTCTCAGGAAAAGAGATTGCCATCAGGAGTGAATACAGAGAAATAGAATGCTTTCCAATTGGCAAGGGGGTCAGCCAAGCCTGCATTTTATCATCCTATCTGTTTAACCTGTGTGCTGAACATATCATACAGAAAGCAGGATTAGAGGAAGGAGGCATGGAAACAGGAGGAAGGAACATCAATAATTTAAGTTATGCAGATGACACCATACTTCTAGCAGAAAATATGATGGACCTGGAATGATTACCAAAGAAAGTCAAGACAGGGAGTGCAAAAGCAGGATTATAGTTAAAGATTAAGAAAACAAAAATAATGACCGTGGATGATTTATATAACTCTGAAGTACACAATGAAGACATTGAAACAGTTCACAATTTTCCATATCTTGGTTCACTCATTAATCAAAAGGGGGAGTACAGTCAAGAAATCAGAAGTAGACTAGGACTTGGAAGGGTAGCTATAAAAGAACTAGAGAAATCTAGAAGTGTAAAGGTATGTCACTGAATACTAAAGAGGATAGTTCATGCCATCATATTTCTAATTTCTCTGTATGGTTGTGAAAGCAGAACAGTGAAGAAAGCTAATTTTAAATGTGTTGCTGGAGAAAAGTTCTACAGATACTGTGAACTGTTCAAAAGACAAGTCAATGGGTCCTACAGCAAATCAAATCTGAACTGTCTCTAGAAGACAAATTGACTAAAGCGAGACTGTCATACTTTGAGCATATCATGAGATGACTAACTATAATAACGCCTGCTATGGTAGAAAGCAGTAGGAAAAGAGGAAGTCCACATTATAGATGGATAGACTAAATCAAGGAAGCCATGTTCCTTTCTGCAAGATGACAGAATGACTTAGATGTCCTTCATTCATAGGATCACAATTAGCTGAAGTAGACTTGACAGCAGTTAGCGACAACAAATAATGACCCATCTCTATTTTTTAACTAGAGGAAAAATGATGAAGAAAAGGCAGTCAAAATTACACAGCATGTATATGATATGTTTGACTTCTATTTTTGTCTTACAATGATTACATTTTACTATACAGCAAAAGCAGAATTGTGGAAAAAAATCTCTTTTATTAACTAAAACATCATTTTTCTTATGTTCATAAAACCTCATTTTAAAAAATACACAAACTTTTTAATTTAAAAACATTGTTAGAGAAAAAATAATTTCCAACTTTGAAAAGAGTAGAAACAGCTTTCAAAGATTTTTAGCAAATATACTGAAATGCATTTTGTATCGTTAAAACTACCAAATCTAATTTAACAAGAATGAGCTCAACAAACAGCAATATTTTTGTGCCTTGTAGAATACTAAGCACTTAAGACTGCAGCATTTTGAAAAGGCATTTTGGCAGGCACACTGCTATCCATCCATTACTTCTACTATACAAAATAGAAGAATTTGTGTTTATCATATACTGAAAATTGCAACTGAAGGTCAGGTTTTTGTATGGTTACTCTAATATTCTGTAATAGAAAAAAACAAACAAACACCGTAGTAGTAAATGATTCATAACAATTTTTCTAAATCTAGCGCAAGATAATCGCTTCTGCCTGGAACAGAACCATTATGAAGTAATCTTCTAATCTAATAGGAGATTACAATAATGTCCTGTCATTGTTAATGTACAGTCTACGGAGCACGTATTATTCACCATGCTTTTCATTCAAGGCCACCAAAATGCTAACTCTTCACTAGCCTTATTTTACATTTACATTCCCTGTCAATACTATTGCTTTTCTGCTTCTCCAGTGGTAGCTAGAATATTCATAACCAATAGTGGACATTAGTGAATATGGCTCCAAGTAAATATACAGATAAATGACTATATCCAACTGATAGTTCTGAACTGAAGCAGATCCATTTATTCAACAGAATGTATGTGTGGTTGTGTATATGTTGCTTTATCAAATTCCCATAGATCAATTGGATTTAGGACAAAGTAATTACTGTCATTAGAAACGTGTATGTGGATGTCACCTGATGGCAAATATAGAAATCAAACAGACTACATAAATGGGATGTGAAGATGGAGAAGCTCCACTCCCTCTACTAAAACCAGACCAGGAACAGATTGTGCTATGGACTATGAACTGCTAATACCAAAATTAGTGCAGCTAAAATATTGCAATAAACAAAAAACAACCTGAAGAGCATCCCTGTAAAATTTGAAGACCCTGTAAAAAGTAGTTCTACAGTAATAAATTTAATTCATCGAGAGCCAGAAGAACTCTGTATGAAACAAGAACGAGGGTACTGTCTGGGAAGAATGCAAAAAGACAGTATCTGCTACCAAAAAAGAAAGGGGGAAAAAACCTCATTGGATAACAGATGAAACTCTTCAAACAGTTAAGGACAATTGAGAAACAGAAATAGGGCCAGAACACTGGATGCTTGTGCATAGGAAAAAAGAAAATTATTATAATAATCAATGTAAAGAGATGAAAAGATGACAGATTCCTTTCAGGAAGAACCTTTTGTTGATAAACCCACAACTGCAGCAAGTGAAGCGGAAACTGCACTCAAAGCACTTGAGAGAAATAAATCACCAGGAACAGATGGTTTATCAATAGAACTGTTTCAAGCTACAGAGACAGAATCCAGTTAAATTCTAACCAAAATTTGCCAACAAACACGGAAAACAAAATAATGGCCTATAGACTGGAAAAACTGGAGATATATTCCAATCCCCAAGAAAGAGAACATCAGGACTTGCAGTAACACCAGGCCACCGAATTAATTCCCCATGCAAGGAATAGGGAATCCCAAAATTAGCCAATAGTGTGAAAATAAATGGTCTGTAAACATATGTTATTTCATAACAAATTCAGGATCAACCAGGCCACAGTACTTCCATTTTCTATGCGTGGTTGTTAAAGATGGACAGTAAAGAAGAAGGCCCTTTCCGCACCAGACCTCAACAGCACATTCTTCTGTTACAATCCCAGCATTGCCACTTCCATAATGGTGTCAGGTTAGGAACACTCTCTTCCATACTCTTTCGCCTCAAGCAGATTAGTAGTATCATTGCCACTGGTGTTACCTCCACACTAACATGGCATTAGCCAGTCCTCTTCCCTCTCCTACAGCTCCTGATTGGTTGGAGTTTTTTTGTTTTGTTTGCTGTGCTAGTAAAGCTTACAAAAACAATGTTGTAATGGTATGACATGCCAGTACACTATTGGACTTTAGTGCTATAATGCTTAAAATACATTTAAAAAAACAAAAAGTTTTAACTTAAAGGAGAAATTTAAAATAAACATAGAGAGGTGATAGATCCCAAACTTGCACGCAAACAACCTGCCAATGCCTAGATCCACAAGGACAGGAAGCACTATCAAGCGCTATTATGGTACCACACTGAGCTGGCTGACGCAACTGAAGCACTAAAGGAGGTTCTCAATAGATTTTTTTCTGGAAATGGTGTAAGGTGGTTTTGCAATGCTTGGGGACAAGATAGCAGTTGGATAGCGACAATGTTGTGCAGCCATATGACTCTTTGACCAGAAACAACCTGCTGCTGTTGCAGGATAGCGATGTCATGTGGAAATGGCCAAAGACTGACAGGAAGAAAATTAATTCATTTTAAATGTGGTGCTAGAAGAGTTCTATGGATACCATAGACTGCTGAAAGATAGAACAGTGAGTCATAGAGCTAATCAAGCCTGAACTCTCAATAGAAGCCAAAATGACTAAGCTCAGGCCGCTGTATTTTGGCTGTATCATGAGACAACATAACTCATTAGGAAAGATGATACTGCTAGACAAAACATAAGGCAACAGAAAAAGAGCAGGACCCTGTCATAGGTGGATTGACTCAATCAATTTAGCTGGTGCTCTGAGTTTGCAAAATCTTAACAGGCAGGGCTGTTAATAAAAGAGTGTACTGAATGCCTAATCCACAGGGTTGCCATAAGTCAAAGTCAACTAGATGGCAGTTAACATAATTATTGTCATAAAAAGCAATAAAGAACCAGGCAGCACTTTCACAGTTTGTGAAATAAACTTCTTATAAGCCACCCTGGGTCCCATGGTGGAAGAAATGTTGACTATAAATTAAATAAATAAATAGGCTTAAAATAGGTTGGAAGAAATAACTGTGAGTTCATTTTGTGACCCTAAACCTAGAGAAGCTATGCTCAAAAGATAGCTTGTGCTAGCTCCAGCCCTATTATGTAGGCAGAGTGAAACAAATACCTCAGGTGACAGCAGTTTCCCCATGGCTGTTCCTAGTTGCAGTTGCTCCCATTCTCCAGAGCATGTTCTGCCCATCTCCTAGCGGTAGCAGTGCTTGTTTATAGCTGGGCTGAGCTGACTGGCTTTCTCAATTAATACATTTTCCCAGAGGAACACTGTTGTTGACCAAGCAAGCACAGAGGCTGCCAGACAAGTCATACATTTGGGAGACTGATATAAATTGGCACCATCTCACTGCTGCTTCACTGCCACCATTCTTCTGAGCGAGGAAGGAGTAAAATGGCATGTATATCAGTAACCAAGCAGTTGAGATATTCTGGAAGGTACCATTATGTGTAAAACACATGCCTTGCCTTACATTTTGGTGTTGAAACAGCAGAGGACCCTGTTCCAACACCAACATTCAAGAAACATTCAGCTCTTGTTACAGTCAGATTTTGTATGTGAAACAGGAAGGTGGGAGAGCAAGGCAACATCCTGTTATCGACCTCAAGGTAGAAAAAGAAGGGGGAATTTTGTCCTTGGAACTGTGTTGCCTTTGACCACAGAATCAAAACATTTGGTTTTCAACATGTTCTGAAGATTTCTCCAGTGATGAAGGCTTGAAGAGTCATGTCTTTTAAAAACTGAATAAAGCCTTAAAAAAAAAACCCTGATTTTCAAGGTTATGCTTATGCCTTCAGGTTCTGCATGGTCCATGAAAATGTGGACTTATTGTATGTGCCAACTGTACTGGAGACAGAATCTTCTGTTACATTCTACCTTTTGTCCATTCTGATAGCACATGTAAAAGAGAAATTCCTAGATTATGTGCCAAAGTTTTCTGTGCTACATTAACCCAGTAATGGCTATTCTGCTAGAACTCTGACAAAAGCTAGCCACAAGCAAATCCACATGTGACTGATTCACATCTAATTTTCTTTTAAGCTAGTATGAAGATAAATTCTGCAGTGGTAGCCACATTAGCCTGCTATGCTGAAAACAAAAAATGTGTCTTGTAGCACTCAGAAGACTAGCAGATTTACTGTGACATATGTCTTTATGAACTAGAAGCTACTTCATCCAATACAAAAGTGCCCACAAACCTGTGTCACAACAAATCTATTAATCTTTTATATGCCTCAATGCTTTTCCCTCCCCTATAAATATAAATTCTAGGTCTAAAGGCAGAAGGGAAGCAAATGCCTGACAAACAAGATTCAAACTCTGTTGGTCCACTCAACAAAGTTCATCACAGAAAGCTAGTTCTGCCCCTGTCCCATAACGAAAAATATATTCCATTAGCTCAGACAATATAATGAAAAAGGAATTGTTAGCATGGGAATTATACATGCAGTGTAAAAAGTGAGACTATCCATTCTTTCAGACATGATTACCATTATGTTTATGCAAAAAGCTCTGGGGTTGGTATTTACTGACAAAGAAAGAATAAAAATCTTGCAAAATATGCATTATGCTTAACACCACAATGTGAGGGTTAATTTTTAGAGAGGAAACTTTAAAGCTTGTAAAACAGAGCAAAAAAAAAAATGTTCTGTTAACTCTGAAGTGGATTAGAATGTTCAAAGCGCTTCAGGACTTGACACCTTGTACAGGCTGATTTATACTCCAGACATCATAATGCCTACCTACTCCAGAATGACAAATAGCACAACACTGAAATTTCAATGGCAGCCCCAGAGCACTAGCAGCCAACGTATTCCATCTTAATAACAAGGCTCCTGCAATTCAGTTCGCTTAACATTCAGAGCAGTTAACACATCTTGTTGCATCCAAATCCAGATTCAAAAACCTTCAAATCAAACTATTTACCTCAAGTGAAGTCTGCCTTGAATAATTCACAAAGTGGCAGAAAGCTAGAAGTGGAAGTGAGGGGAGAGAAAGAGGACACTTTTTCATTTCATTTTCAAGAAAGCCTTGGCTACCAAAAATAAATCATAAAGACTCCTTACTTAATGTGGATATCAAAATATTGACAACTATTTTAGCTAACAGATTACACAAAGTCAGATCATCTTTCGTAACTCCTAACTAGGTGCAATTTGTCAAAAACAGTCCCCGAACTGATAATATTTGAATGGTTGTGGACTTAATTGCTTTAAACTCAGATAGAACTACCAGCATCTTCAGATGCTTAGAAGGCCTTTGATAAAATTTACAGACCATTTATTTTCACACTATTGGCTAATTTTGGGATTCCTAAAAATTTTTTGAAATAGTTAAAGATTTTATATTCACCATCAGGAGCACAGATTATGACCAATTTTTTTTCCCAGCCTTCTCTTCTCTTTTCCACCTCTTTCTCTCTTTCTTTCTTTCTTTCTTTCTTTCTTCTATATATTTAAACGAACTACAGGGAAGGGAAGTCCATTGTCTCCTTTAATTTTAAATTTGTGCTTGGAATCTTTGGTGTATGTTATCAGACAAAATTCCAGGATCAATGGATTTGTGCATGTTGGTTTAGAACTGAAATACATTCTTAACACAGATGATCTCTTGTTGTTCATTTCAAATCCCCAGCAGTTAATACCTATTTTGATGTAACTGATTAATAATTTTGGCTAATTATCTGGGTATTCAATTAATTGGTCCAAGTCAGAAATGCTGCCAGTGGGGGACAAGATGGACAGTTAAAACATGGCGGTTTCAACACTGCTCAAATTCTATTATGTTTGGGTATAACTATCCAAGGGACTCATTTCAGAAGATTAATCTTAATGTAAGTAAGCTGATGAAAGATAACGCATAAGATTTAGAAAGATGGGCAGACTTAAAGATGACCCTTTGGGGCAAGAGAAACACAATTAAAATGTTATGTCTGGAAGTCTTTTTGTTATTCATGGAATTCCTCTATTTATACCTTGAAAGTATTTTCAAAAACTAAATGCATTAGGAGAATTTTGGAAAGTTCACCTCCTTCTAGAATTTCAATGAAAAGGATTCAAAAATACAATCAATGAGGGAGGGTGGCCTTCTAGATTTTCTTTCACACTATCGGGTGTATCTGTTGCCTTCTATTAACTTTTGGACATACCCACTTAAAGTAAATAATCTATTATGGTCAGTCTTGGTGTCTTTATTTCTTGTACCTCTGTTCAAATGGGCAGTACTACGTTCACATTTTATGAAAAAGAGACAGCATTTCTCCAACAATTTCAGTAGTTAGAACTGTGTGACAAATACTATCTCATCAACTCCAATTTCACCCATATGCTCATGGCAAACTGACTTTATGGGGGAATTCAGATTTGAAAATTGGTAAAGAACCATTTTTATAGAAGGTATGGGTTGATAATGGGATTTTTACCTTCAATTAAATACTTAGTGTTAATGATGAGTTTTTGCCTTTTTCAATTTTGCAAGAACAGTTTAAATTACTTCTGTCAGCTAAGGCCCTTTCCACACGGGGGTGTTAAAACGGTGTAGCACGATCTCTGACGGAGGTCGTCTACACCGTAAAGTGGATTGAGGTGGATTACTTTAGAGTAATTCCACATCCCAATCCGCGCTTGGGCGCCCGGAAGTGGCAGCGCCGCGTACTTTTTAAAAACCACTTTTTATGTGGTTTTTAAAAGGCACAGGGCATGCAGCCCCAATGCAGCGCCCGGTGTGGATTTGCAGGCGTGCACAAGGGCATGCCTGCAGATCTGGCAGGGGCGGGATTTCCAGCTGGTGAGCTTCTCCGGTTGGTGGAGAGCCTCCGCCAGTCGTAAGCCACCATTTTGGGTGCTGCTGGACACCGCGGGACACCGACAAGTGTGGAGCAGCAAAACACGCTGCTCCACGCAGCGACGGACTAAGTTAAGCTCTGTTTCAGCGCGGCTTCCCCTGTTTCTCTGCCTGCGTGTGGAAAGGGCCTAAATGGCAGCATCGACAACTGAAATATTTTCTACAATCCAGATTTAGCCCTGCAGCTTTAAGTACTTCTGAGGTTTCCTTAATATCAGAAACATTAATTGAGGCCAACTAAGTATCCAAACAAGTATCTATAAATAAAATGGCATGTGAAGCTTACAGGAGGAATTGGAATAGAAACTGGAATAACCAGTTCTGGCTAATCAATGGACATCAGTTTTAACATCTATAACTACTATGGCTATAGATCTCTAGCTAAGGCCCTTTTCGCCCAGCAGTTTCCATGCAAAAGAGGGACTGGAGCGCCGCGCAACTGTGAGGAGCAATCTGCACGATGCACTCACAATCGCGTGATGCTCCAGGGGCCGGCAGGCGCCGACTGCACACCTCTTCATTTTCAGCTAGAAGCTGAAAATGGTGCATGATTGTGCATTGCTCCCAGGCCCCACGCGCACTTACCTGTTGTGTGGAACCTCCAGAGCCGTGCCGTTCGCGCTTCCTGCCCCAGTGCAGGCTGGGAAACTCTCAGGCTGCGCTGCAGAAGGAAGAGGCGAGGCTCTCCAGAGCCAAAGGACCCTGGATGCGAGAGCCTCTCGCCTGAAGCTGCTTGCATGATCCCCGCACCCCAGTGCCGGAAGACGATGAGGTGCGGAAAGGGCCTAAGTCTTATACAGCAGAAATTGCTCTTTAGGGTATGTGGGTCAAACAATGTCTATTCAAGAACAGGCTTTCCAAATCAGCAAATTGTCAGAGATGTAATATTGCTAATGCTTCCGTAACGTATATGCTTTGGAGTAATCACATAGTAGCTACATTTGGGGAAGGAATAATCATGAGTAAATTTGGTTTTGTGAAAGTTCCTTGATATTCAGGGACATTCAAGTTCTTTTCAATTATTTACCTGTTTCTGGGAAATTAACAAATGGCCAATGGAAGTAGATTTTTATGCTACTTTGACTGCTAAAAAGATTGATACTTTGTTACCCGATAGATAATTTTTCTCCATCTCTAATCCAATAGATAAAAGATCTAACAATGCTTGCAACATTTGAAAGAATGGTGTTTTTGCTGACAAAATTTACAAATGGACTGCTCAGTTGGAGTGGTTCTGAAACCCTTGTATATGGTTTGCTCTTGACAATAATTGTCCTCCAAGGACGCTCCTCGAGGATACTGTCCTCTTCATTTTCCTTGGTAGTTTCTTCTTGCTGATTTTGTAAAATCAATTATCTTTCTGTTCTATCCAGGAAGTCTTTATTTTTTCTAATGCATCAAAGAATGTAAATATGTTGTTGAAGTGCACTGACCTTCTAAGAGAGTCACCAGTTTGCACTTCCTGCAAGTGTAGTCAGAGAGGTTTTCTGGTAAGCAAGCAAACACTGCACACACATTGCACCAGTTCACCACAGTTAATTTTTCTCTTCTAATAAACTAGGCAAAGAGTAGTAACTCTTTGGAATATAACGGTGCACACTGCAAAAGCTTTCTTCACTCAATCCAGCTTCCTTTCCACTTATGACAACTTCAGGAAAGGCTGCAGGGAAAGATACGACCTTCTTTCCTAGTGTTCTGCCTCCTGTGCATGAGCTGTGCTGATCCTGGAGACAGGAGATCTGGTGAGAAATAAATGTGCAGAATTCATTGCCTTAATTGCTGCTACAACATGTTGTGATCTCAGCTGGTGACTTTTCTTTGACAGTAGGTAACGCAAAGCCAAGGGACTTGGCAGGCAATTCCTCTCCTATGGAAACTACTTTATAGCTGATGATAAGAATCCCCACTGCACCACCACTCTCAGACCAGTCTGTATGCTAGCTCTCATTTATGATCTCCTGCTTCCCAAAGCTCCACTATATTAGATCCTTCTACCTTCTCTTTCATCTTCTAGATAGATAGATCTTCCTCTCTACCTTTTAAAGCATTTTTTCTCTTCTCTTCACCTCTTCTTATTCTTCTCAGTAACTAGCCCCTCACATCCAATTTGAAATTACTGTAGTTCCACTCCCTTACCTAGCTAGTCAGAGTCCAAGATCCATGTTCAAATTGAACTGTGACTATTGATCGGGGGGAGGGGTATAGGCCGCCCTTGCCTATGCAATTGCCTCTAGCCACTGGCAGTCTCTAGAGACAGATAGATATACTTCCTTTCCATTCTCTTCCAGTACTCTCTTGGTCATTTTCATTGCCACAGCAAAGTATAGGTAGTTTTTTTCTTTTCTTTACTGAAACAGTAAAAAGAAGATCAAGTATTCATTTGGAAGCTATGAAACTAGCTAACCAGAATACACAACTGGGCAAACATCCAGTTCTATTAATACTTCTCCATGAAGCTCAGACGAACAAGTATTTTTTCACTGTGCAAATTCTTCAGAAACTGGCATGATGTGTGGCCTCTATCTGTTCAGTGCCTGGAGTGAATACACGGAAGAGCCAAGGGATAAGAGAGTTGAAAGCCCAAAGTGAGCATAGCAAGAGGCAGTCACTGTAGGTCATGGGAGATGAGAAACGGCATTATCAAACCAAGGTAAGTGCTGGTTTCAAAGGGTCAGAGTACAGTGAGCTCTGATATACAGTTTGACTGTGTCACATGAAAAATACCTAAGAACAAGAAGACGAATATATGGAAAGAGCAGAAAGGTAGAAGTTGTGATCAGAAATGGTACAAGAAATAAGTCATGAGAAGAAGCAGCCAGGTGGAAATCAAGGACAGACAGAAACAGAATATTCACCCAAGGATAAGTTAGCATTCCAACTCAGTAAGCCAAACCAATTATGTAAAAAAGACTACTGATAATTTATTTTATTTATAGGCAGAAGGAAATTATTGTGATTTTTATAAAAATAGAAATAAGAAATAATTAGCTTAATACATCATTAATACGTGTCAAAAAGTACAAAGAAAACAAAAAATGCAACCCCAACATTAATACTTTTCCCTTTTAAAAATCTTTTACTTTTAAAAACTAGTTTCTTTTGCATAATTGATTAATGTAAAACATTTTCTATGGGATAAGTAGGTATGTTGACTACTTTTAGTAAATGGAAAATAAAAGTGGTGGTTTGTTGTTGTTGTTTAAAGTTTATAGATGACTTGATTTAAAGTAATTCTCCTTGACATAAAAAAGCCCTTTGCTTGATTATAAAGTAACAACAATCTTTTGTCTTGGTAATTAGAATAAAAATTTTAGCTTTCCCAAACAAATTTACCAGTAAAAAAAAGATACTACTGAAAATAGCTGTTATTTTAGATTCTGCTAATGAAAGCATTGTTAGAGACCCATATATGCAAAGGAATGAATAGATTATTTTCAGAAGCTAAAAGCACATATGCCTATTCTTCTTAAGAAAGGCTAAGTCACATATAAATAAATTAACACAAAGACATTTCCTTTGTTGAGTTTTATTTTTTGTTACGTTTATCTGTACTTTAAAACACTCTTTGTACAGCTAAGTAGGATGTTTTAATTATGTCCATTTAAACACAATGAAGCTGCCAATCAAGTATAATAGCTTAACTTTTAGATACATTCATGAGTTTCAATTTTATGACTATGAACTAACACCATTTATACACGAGGGCAATCCAAAGGCCCATTGTTTGATCGATGTTTCAAATATTTCAGAAGACTGAATGTTTTTAAAAGATCCACAATTAGCCAAATAGGATTTATTTACTGGTTCCTGTCCCTCTGAATAGCTTCTGTGTATTGCATCAAGAGAGCTGCAACTGTACAACCACAAAGCAATGCAAGCACTTATACCTAACTGACTAACAATTAGTAGCTTTGTGCTCTAAACAGAAGCAAAAATCTCCCCATCTAAATTTGGATATCTATTGAAAGGGTGGGGGGAGAGTATGGGGAGAAATAGTAAGAGATCTTAATTTGTTTGGAGAAGCAAAAAAGGACATTTGTCAGGTTATCACCCTAACAGTTCAGACAGCAGATTCTTTCTACTGTGGATTCTTGAGCAACACAGGAACTTACAGACTCCTCCCAGCAATCTCAAGTATGTATGAATAAGCATGGAGGGCAAAACAGGACACTGAGGGACTCCACAGGCCAATGATCAAAGCAATGAACATACCTCCAGCACCATCATCCCGTATGACCCTCATGGAAGTGAATTATGATTGTACCACATTCCATAGTAAATAATAAACACCATTGCAAAAATACTCTGAAGAAAATTATCAGAAAAAAATCTGTAAGATCTCTGAGATTTTGTCACAAAGTTAAAGAAAAAGCAAACTGCAGATCTTTGCTATCAATTATTATTTGCAACTTTCCTTTTTCCAGGAAAAGCTACTGACAATATATAACAAAGTAAACCAGTAGTTAGCCTAAGAGAATAAAGGTAATATCCTAATTACAAGGCTGTTTCTATCACACAGATCAGGTTGATTAGGCTCCGAATGACTCCAGCTGCAGCTAAAATTTGGGGTAGAAGCAAAGCTCTTTGTTCTCAAGCACACAGATCATTGCATTTCGTAACTACGAAGACTTAGAAAAACATCGCGTCATTCAATCGACCAGGCCAGGGAGGGAGAGGGGGGCTTTCCTGTGCCAAGCTAAGGTGTGTACCAGGTGCCAAGATGAGCTGGCAGCTCACTCCCTGTCAAGTGCTGGCCAGATATGCTGAAAACACCTTCTCTCATATTCCTTCCCTGTACCAGGAGGTGGCTGCAGGGAGAGAACATTCCTTGAGCATTCTAATAAGTAAAGAGGATTGCAGCATACAACACAGCCTGAACCAAAGTTTTAGCTAAAGCAAACCCTGGGCCTAACACTGCTGTCCACTATTAATTTCCAGGAAATTTGCAAATTTAAAAATTGCTGCAATACGAAGTTAATGCAGGCACTAATTTCACCACAAAACAAAACAGAAATGGACATAATCTATTCATATTTTTAAAAGATGAATTATGATGTCACAGTTAGCCTACTTACTAATTCTTAAAGGATATTAAAGGTGGCAAAGGCACCACATAACTTTTTAAAATAAAGTGTTGCAAAGCATAAAGCATAAATTCCCTGAGGTATGATATTTATTTTCAGTGTATTCAACTTAACTCAAAAGTTTCATCTGATGATGAAGAGCGTAAGAATCATACCTGATCAGACCAAATGCCTCTTCAGTCCAGTACTGACTAACCTGCTGTCTACAAGAAGTAAAAGTTATGCGTATGCTCCCCAGCAACTGATATATAGAATACTGCCTCTAGTAATCACATTCCAACATAGAATACAGTAATAATAATAATAATGATGATGATGATGATGATGATGATGATGATTCATAACACTCTTTCCACCAAAGGGTGAAATATCAAGCATACAGAAACAGAGACAAAGACATTATATATATAAAACTCCCAAAATCCCACCAGCCACCACCTATCTCAGCAACCACACCTACAACTCAGCAGTTTAATCTGGTGAATCAAGAAGGAACGTCCTGAGGCCTTTATGAAAACAGGTGAGATTCTCCTCTAGCCAAAGGCCCAAATGAAGGCTGTTTTCACAGATATGGAGCCAAATCTTGAAAGGTTTGCAGCCATGACAGAGCCATGCATATTGGTGGAAAGACAATAATCTGTTGCCTGTAGATCTTAAAATTCCTAGATGGTGCATATCAGGCTAGTCAAGCTGGCAAATACTGGGGAAGATCAGAGAGCAAAGACCTAAATACAAGAACCAAAATTGTGACATAGGTAGCCAATGAAGTGATCTACAGGGAGAAGAAACAAGTGAATATTTAAGGAAGATTCTAAGTTGGATGTCACTGTTCTGAATTCAGGGCTGGAGGGAGAAAAGAGCAAGAAGGCAAACTCATCAGTAGACCATTACAAAAATCCAGGTGTGACATAACCAAAGCCTGGACAATAGTCAATAGTCAAGAACAAATCCTATGGATGTCTGAATGATGGAAATTATAAGCTTTTATTGTCACTCCAATAAATGGACACAGGGACAAATGGTCATCCAGCAGGACTCTGTGCAACCCTGAAAACAATAGTTGAGGACATTAAAGAGAGGCTATTGGACAGTCAGGTTGAAAAACCAAGATCTCAGTTTTTTCCATATTCAGCTTAAAACAATGAGTGGTTATCCACAGAGAAATGCTTGAGAAGCAGTCCATCATGGACTTCCACACAGAGGCATCCATCTGTCTAAAACTCTAGAAAATCTGTGTGTTATCAACACAGAAGAAGATATAATAGAGCAATTTCCAGACTAGCAATAATTTCTAGTTATAAAACAATTAAATATTTGGAAGATTTTGTCTGAGCAATTTGATACAAAATCCATTATTTCAATTTAATAACAAAATATGAACCCATCAAATAAATACATAAAATGGTTTTTATCTAGGCATTAGTCATTCGCTAACAAAACAAGCTATTCAAACTTTAGATCATTCTTCAAATTTGTACGGTGATAGCAAATCTAACTTGCAAATGATGATAACTCAAACCTTTTCAGAGTGATCTTCCTAATTAAAGCATTTACTTAGTGCATCAGTATGCATTACGCAGGTACTGAGCTCTGCAAATTTCTTTTGAAGTGCTAAATGGTGATATGGTATAAAACTCTTTTGCCTCTTATGATTACAACTATTTTACATCTTCAAAAAACAAATTCTTCAATACACGTTTGCACATCTGTAGAGAAAAAAAAACATGAATTATTACCATCAATCCTCCTCTCTGGAACCTAAACCAGGCTGTGTAGGCCATAATTCACAGTAGTTTACAGAAGATCCACAGGCAATGAAACCAGCTGGATCACGCCTGGAGTATGGGCGGCACAAGTTTCAGAGTGAATACGATCTAAGATCAATGAGGTCTCTTTGTAGTCCTACTATGTAGTAGTGAGATTGGCCAAAAATAATCTTTCCTAACCTTTACTATTTCTTCTTCAACTTGCTTTCCTGCAAATGCGGAGGAGCCTGTTGGGATCAGGTGCAAAGAAGCTATCAGCAGAGACCTCAAGTCACCTCCTGTAGCCAATTTGCAAGGCACTTTGAAGAGAAATTTGCACATATTCACTCAAAACTTAAGACCATGGTAACAGCGGAGCTTGAGGGGTTGTCCAGGTACCTTCTGGTCATTTTTCTTGGGACTGATTTCAGCTGGTACAGCATGATAATTAGGACAAGATGCTTGAATCAGTCCATTCCACCACACATAAGCTTGACCGTTGCCCACCTTGGCAGAGGGTTTGAACCAAGGTGATGTGCCTGCTGCCTCATGTATGATTCCAGTTTCACTTTACCTATTTTACTTGCTCAGCATGAAATATTTTAACAAGGTAGCTTTATTGATGAAACTACCACCCTTCCTCATTCCTTTGGAATGCTACAGTTTGCTTATTTTAATTGGAGGAAAGATACTGCTCACTACCTCAGCATTTGCTTTTTCTCTTCATCAGCAAGAAGCACCACAGAGAGCATATGAAACAAAGCATCAAACAGACAATTCAAAAGCCTTATATGAAAGTCCTTATTCTGCCTTACAAATAGGCAGATACCAATGTAGATTAAATATATAAAGTTTTGAGAAATAACAAAAAAAAAATCCTTTAATTTGCAACTACAGTTGTTATTCTTTTCTTTAAACAACTGAAATTCACCAATGGTTTCCTATTTGAAGTAATTTTAGACACAGTTTATCATTTAAATCCTTAAGATCAATGAGTTGGGGGAAAGAAATTTGTTATATTGAAAAGTGATGTTAATTATCATTAAAATTAAATGAGAATTAAAACTGCATGGAACAGCATATTGAAGAAGAAAAAATCCTCGGATGAATCAATGTGTTACAGGCATTTCCAAGGAAAGACACCATATAGTAAGAACTTGATTACTTGTAAACCCAGAGAGGTTTGTGTTTTTGGTATGTCACCTTTAAACAATTAGACTAGATAATCGAAATCCAAAAATCTTTCAAAGGAGTACTTTTTTTCAAGAATTTAATGAACTGATTACTTTAGGGTTTGAAGTATTTCTAAATAATTTAAATGATATTTCTAAAAACTGAAATTACAAGCTATTTGAGTCTGCATTCAGAAGTTTTTCTAGCTAGTATGACTTGTGAAGGAAAGTGACTGGGATTTATCCATAATTTTAAACAGCCCACTCTTAGAATGGGTATTCTCAGCACTTTTGTCAGTTTACATGATCCTAACAAGGATTCTTGCCCAACCCGTCTCCTTAGACTTGAGATGCCAGAGTAGACTGTGAAATTTTCTAAAACCAAGCATTTGCTCTACCACCAAGCTCCAGTTCCTCTTAAATCTTGTCCTTGCTTTTTCCAGATAATTATGCAACTTTTGACTCAGTGCAATCCTAAGTTCATCTATACCCATGAAAGCCTTGAATTCACTACTCACATGCTGACTGAACAAGGAGAACAGATTATCACTATTCAAAGAGGCACCAAGGAAATAAGCACAAGCCCTCATTATATACAGGTCAGGGGCTGGCACCTCCCGTGGGTCCAGGGATGAACTTATCTCCCAGAGGCCACATGAATTGTCAGAATGCCCAAAAGTGGAAAACAACATGATCAGAGACTTATTGCTCTGATCATGTTGTTTTCCAGTTTTGGAAAACAGTAAGTCAAAACTGTTGGGAGAAAAATTAAAAAGGACACTTTAAAAAACTTAATCAGCCATGTCTGCTTGGAGGATGAAATGTCTGCATTTTCTGAATATTATATCCCTCTCTCCAATCCCACACCATGTGATAGTCTAGTTTTGGAATTCAGCAAAGTTTGAAAAGTAGTTTACAAGGTAGAGGAGTCAAACATCTCACAGGGTATTTGACTATTCTCAGAGCCACGTTGTTTTCAACTCTCTGCTTCACCTCAACATACCACTAGGGATGTTTCTGTAGGACCTAATTTTTTTTTATAGATCCTAGGCATTGCGCTAAAGTGCCTAAAGGATTAGGCAACCCTAACTACCCTAACAGTGCAATCCAGTATAATTCTATCCTAAAGCAAGCTGCATTTAGTGAATGTGTGGGGGACTGCACCTTAAATGTGTTTTAATGTATTCATGTTATCTTTTTTTTAATTGGTGTTCTTCCAAAGAACTCAAGGGAAAGACTAGTCTCATTTAGTCCCTTTTTGGTTGAGAAGACCACTGAACCCAGAATCCAGAGTCAAAAACTAAGAGCCTTTCTGGACTACACTGGTATGGTTCTATTATTCTACTTTCAACATCCTGTGGAATTCTGGAGTTTGCAGTTTACTAAGGCCAAAGAGCTCTCCGGCTGAAAATTCTAAATGCCCTCCTCTAAACCGCAAACCCCAGGACTCCACAGGATGCTGAAAGTGGAATAATAGCACTATTATAGCATAGTGCAGAAAAGCCCTAAGTCTAACGACAAAACTCTACAGGATCTTGTTTCATTATTCAGCTAAGTTCACTGAGTACCACATAGGCAGAAGTAGTGCTAAAAAATCTTCATGACCAATTGTATGCAAGAAATAATAATTCCAATGAAAGAAAAAAATAATCATCAGAGATCCATGCTGGCCTACATGTGATAATATGCCATCAGTGAAAACGACAACATTAGCCAAAGAACTGGAATCCTTTACCTGGGTGCAAAGTGCAGCCTCCTTGGTTTTCCGAGGAGCTCAGGACAATAAATTGTTTACACATATGACTAAAGTGACAGTGGAGACACATGATAAATCTGATTGAGCCCCTCAGATAGGCTTGGGATCCATTTTAGACCCTACTCCATAGATGTGGTGGCACTGAAAAAAATAGTCCTCTGCTGCCTCTATTATATTAGCACAATATTGTCCAACAGTTATTTTGGGGTAGTTACTTACATCCAGAATGGTGTAGGTTTTTGAGAACATCGGATTACGACCCTGGAGACGAAGGTTTGATTCCCCGTTCAGTCATGGAAAACCACTGAGTGCATCACACACACTCAGCCCGCAGAAAACTACTGATAGGTTTGCCTTATGGTTGTCCTAAGTTGGAAACAACTTGAAAGCACATAACAATAACAGACTTCTCAAGAGAAGCCCCCAGAAATGTTCTGTAACAAATCTGCTAAATATTTTGTGGAGAAAAGTGCTTAAATCCCTTCCGACTTGGACTCCATATTGAAGGCAGAATCTAGAGTCTAGTGTGTACTTGTCTGGCTTCAGTTTCACTTTGTTCAACATAATGATGCAAACAAATTTTTTGGAGAAATAAGGCCCACTTGTCTGTGAGACCCATGTCATTCTTGGCTCATTAGAACTCACAGAGGAAGGCTGGCTGGCTAACTGAGCAGTGGAGATTATAAATGTTTCTTCAAATGTGTCAATCCACCTAAAAGAAGCAACAGTAAGACCCTTGATAAGAAACCATCACTGGACACTGCCACCCTAAATTATCATGCAGTTTCTAAACCCAACATTTTAAAGCAGGTTATTAAAGCAAGGGTAGGCAACTGTTGGAGGCTAGCTGGCTGCATTTAACCCCTCAATGGACCCTGGAGGGCCATGCTCACATTGCACTTGCCTGAATACCTTGTCATTTTGCTCTCATATGCCCCCCTGGGGGGCACAGGGCATCCTCACCATGTTTTTAGGCCCCTCTGAGCCATTTTAGATCCAGGAGAAATCCTCTCCTTTTTTTTTTTTTTTAACAATAGGACATGACTTACAAGGCTAGGTCCATGAGGCAAAGCAGGTGGTTACACTTGAAAAGTTTACTCTGTAGCAACACCTTGACTGTAGAAGTCTATCTGTAGGAAAGTCAGACTGACTCATCCATTTTGAGCTTCTGACTGGAGTCCAGACTGGGTTGTTTTGCATAGCTTTCAGTCTTTGAAACCACTCAAGTTGTTTTAACAGTCCAGTTTAAACTTATTTTTAAGCAGTCTAGGCTTATCCTACGCTAGGATCTGGGCCAATATAACATTTTCTTTTAAAAAAACAAAAAAAAATATTAAAACTGTTATGAATATATAAAACAACACACAAGAAAATGCACACCACAAAAAGAAACAATAATAGCAAAACAACACTAACACTACAAAAATAATCTATTTTAAAGAGGCAAAAGACAGAGTTAAACTAACAGAAAAAGGGGTAGAGCTGGAAAATATGTACGTGACTTCCAACTCCCTGATGGTTGTAAGATATACTAACAATTATACTTCCTCAACATTATAAAATTATGTAAACATTTCTGTCATCATAATTACAAGCTACTAACTGTCAAAATTCAAAGTTGAGATTCTCTCTCAGTAATCTCTCATAGACAACTAACATATACAAATCTTTCTTAAATCTGTTCAACAATCTTTCTTTAATCAAAAAGGTCAATTTGTCCATTTCTGCCAGATCAATTTTATCATCCAGTCTTCTTCTTCAGATTGAATAATCAGATCCTTTCATTTCTGAGCAAAGAGTAGTCTGGCAGCTGTGATTAGTCTGAAATAACAGTTTCTGAAATTGACCAGAGACAGAGAGAAGTTCATCCAATAATGAAAACATAGAGAAATAAATTCTCCAGTATTTAGGTCTATCGAGTGCTGAAATATTTTAATTAGGGAAGAGAAGAGAATCCATACAGTTGTATATTTCATGAATAGCTTCAGGGAAGCCATTGCAATGTGAGAAAAATTGTCAATACATGCTTAAGATAAACCTTACTTAAAACAGATTTATGATGCCCTCTTTTTGGAGGAATTGCTTTCAGGACTGGCTCACCTTCACTTAGAGGATATTATATCATATTACTTTTCTCTAAATGCTGTCCATGCTGCTATCAGCCAAAAACATGCATTTGTGATGCCATTACAACATTATGTTAAACAAACTGGCCACAATTCAGAATTAACAAACCACATCAATGTCAATGGGACTTAAGTATAAGTTTCTTTGCATCAGGTCCATTTCCTTCAATATTAATATTAATGCCTGTATTAAAAAAAAGATGTTGGGTATGTAGCTACCATGGTGAAAGATTATCTTGGCCTCTTAATGCTGAAGGTCATGTTAGAAACAAAGAGATGCAAAGTGCTGTTGGCAAACTTCCTATTGCCAGTGTTTTATATTCTAGGGGCACAATCTTGAAATTTTAAAGGAGGTATAAAACTTCTCGGCAGCACCCTTGCATTCTCAGTGTTTCCTCTGTATAATGAGCACGCTTCCAGCTGGAAATCTGAATCTCAAATTAAAGCAGATTTGGAATGGCTGATTGGCTACCCTGCCAGGCTCAAAGATATTATGAACGTGAATGCCTTACCTACTTCAAGAACAAATGTGATGTGTTATGACTTTTACCTCAATGGAACTGCCACTAACAATATTGGGAGGTAAATATTTGCTGTTAAGAAAGGAAGTGTGGGTCACACATCTTTAAGAATGGAGCCACAATTACCTTGATGAGTATGAGTAATTCTGGAACTTCCAACTATAGAACTGAAATTAAGGCAAACCCTAATACGCAAGCTTTGACAAATACTCTGATGAAAAGATCAGGATGAAATATCAGAAAAATAGGTAAATGAATGTATTGACCAGGCATATGTAGAACTGGTGTTCCCACCCCCTGCCATGAGTGATCTCCAATGTGACAGCCAACAGAGTCCCCGCTGCAGTTCCCCCTACTCCTACCAGGGATTACTAACACAAGTGAGGATGGGAACATCAGTCACGTACCTCCTAATTGATAGGGGAACAGATTCCTGTGGCTGAGACTTGCAGGGGCCACTGCATGATGAGTTAGGATTGGGGAAACTTTCACAGTCCCTACATATTTTGTTAAACAAGTGAATAATGGGATCATGAATATGAACCAGTCATAAATGTGTAATACCAGTTTATGCATTCGTAATAGCATTATTGAATTCCAGAAAAAAATATTTATAGGACTACAAGTTTATTGAAGACCTAGAACATGTGATAATTTGTTGTTCTATATTTTTTGGCAGTGTGGGAAAAACCTTTTGCAGCCATCTTTAAAAAAAACTGGTGTAACTATAGAGAAAGACAAAATATATTATAGTCAGATAAAAATAAATTTGCTACATTTTAAATGGCCAGGTTTACCACTCTGGTTATTACGTCTAAATTTCTATTACAAACAAAATAGACCGTTAGAGCAGGAAGTTTCACGCTGGGGTTTCTTTCATAATAAAAGCTAAGCTTTTATTCTGGCAATATTGTTGTTTTTTCACTGTTGCAATATATTAATATATATATTACATATAGAAATGAAGTGTTTTAATTTACTAAAGAAAGTTTTATTCTGTTTTATTGTATTGGATTTTTATTGGATTGGATTGTACTGTTGTTTGCTATTGCTTTGTGCTACAGCAATAAAGCTAAATTGAACTGAATACTGAATTCAATTAAAAACAAAAGAAAATAACATTAAACATTTCCTATTTTTAAAGGACAAAAAGAACATTTTATCTTGTAGATGAAAACATGTATTATCTTATACTTTGTGAAACCACAGAAATGCCTTCCTATATAGCTAGGACTCATCCATGTTCCATTTCTAAATCCAGAAGAGACTTTCTATGCCAGTACCTACTTAGTAACAACATATCCCAGAACTTAACATAATTCATGCTTTGCTTAGTTTATTGTTGCTGACTATGTACTTCTTACCAGCTGTCACACTAACGTGTTTGATGTACAAATCAGACTTTATTATTTTTCAGATAATGGTGAAGTAGGGACATAACATTATAATTTGCCGTGATATTACAATTTGCTCTTGAGATAACATGGAGGACATCAAAACAGCAGCTTGAAACAACAAATATAGTACTATCAAAAATATTGGTTAAATTCATGTAGACAGAACATACAGCAACACCCTATTCAGTTTCCCTGTGGCAGATAAGAAATAAATGTCACAATTCACAAGTTATTTGTGAGACCATTCAATCAATGGCTCTAAATCAACTTACAGGAAACTGCTAGAGAGGAGTTCACACATATCTCTGACACAGTAGAAACTCAGCCAGTTTTACATTTCATGGGGAAGCAGAAATAGAGGTGATGACTCACATATAAAGTACTTCTAAGAAACATTTTATATGTAAATCAATTATTTGGTTTAAGCTGAGAACAAAATATAATCTAATCTTTTTGATTTTCAAATGGCACACAATACTTCAATGAATGTTTATCAATGCAAAATTATCAGCAAGAGGCAGGTAAGGAAATAAAAATAGCCACAGACTTTCTCATACCATTAAAATTTAAATATATTTTTTAAACCAGAAAATGTGCTTAGCTAGACTTTTATTTGCTAAGGAATACACACCAGGACTACATTGCTTCAGGGAGGGAAAAAGTTTTCAAAGCTAAAATTTCCTCAACCCTCCCCTTCTATTACTAGCATGTTCAAAAGACTTCCAAGACCCCAGCATGCCACAGAATTGCTTACATAGGATTACTTAGAAATAAACAACTAGCAGATATTAGCATAAGCTCCTCATTTTGCTTATAGATAATACCTATTTGGCACATCAGTCACAAATACCGAAAATGTCCTACAGCAAACATTTAAGTAAAAAAAGTTATATTTCATTTTTTATGAAAATAGAAGAATATTTTTGTAGCAAGTTTATGCAGAAATGGACTATTAGGAAAAACTGAAATCCTGCGGGGTTAGAAATCCCAGTAATATCAATGGAATTAAAGTAACCTAATTGTGTTACTTTACTGTGATAAATGTAAAGTATTAAAAGATTGCTGTTAATGTAACTTGCTATGAATTGTCTCTTCCTCAAATGGAAACCTGAAGTACATGTTCAGTTTTGGAATGTAGGCATATTCGTCCTCTATTTTGCATGTCTTCAGTGATATGAAGGATGGGTTGGAGTTTACCTCTCTAATTATGAACCATTCAAGTTCAGTATCAGGAATGGCTTTGGGGAGAAGGCCCATGTAGGATAGGCCTACTGCAGAAACTGAAATTCTGCAAGCTCAATATTATCTTCATTCAACAACAAAAATAATAAAGGTGTGTTGGTGCTCATCAGATGAAAATTCAGCCATGGATCCAGAATAATGTGTAATAGTCTGTGAAGCAGGGCTATTTACTTAGCAGTCTTCTGCAGGAATGGAGAGTTGAAAATAACATAACCAGCTACAGAATCCATACTCAAGTTCTGATATGTCTAAGGTAGAGCCCAAAATTTCAAAACCACCAATCAATTCAACTTACCAGACGCACTGATTGTTCCCAATAGAAATTGAAATACATATTCTCCCAACTGGTTCATACTATGATGGCCCTCAGCCAAATTTTAAGTGATCATCAGCAAGTTTGCAAACATACACTTAATCTTGTGGGTGAAATGGAGAGCAAAAATCTTTATTTAAGGAGTTGAATACCTCCCTGAATATGTAAATCAAAATCACATGGCCAATGAGTAATTTCTAGCTATGTGAATATTTTCAAGAGTATGCTTCCGATTTTGTAGTTGTCTCAAAATATCTTTAGTATACAGAGAAAACTGCAACTGTTTCTCAAAACATGATACTATTTGATTAGAAGGATGAACTGATTAGCATCAGTAGTAATGTCTGAACACCTAATTTACAACCTTCCTGTTAATCCAGGGGCCCTATGATAACAAACCAACAGGATACAGGCTGCCTTGGGGCCACTAGGCAGGCTCATAAATGCCCTTCAACTAGTAGGAAGTATCTGATCATGAACAAATTCACAGAGAGAGGGATTATTATGACAGACAGGCTGTGCTGTGTTCTGATCTGAAATTCAGAGGAATTTGTTTGTGTTCAGTGTTGTACACAACTCTGCAAAGCCCAGAGTCTCATTTGTGTGTGTCTGTGTCTGTATTCTTCTATGTATTTCTTATGCAGAATCACTTTGTTGCACAGCATTGTGAAGAATCTTCCATTGAATCTTACATAAGAGTTTACAGAACATAATGTATTTTCTCCTTCAGTTCAAAATTCTGTAGATCCAAGACACCATACAGGGTTTTTAAAGCTTTGGATTCTTTAGAGTCAAGCTCTCAAATAAGCCTGCTATTTGACATGTCATCAATAAACAGCTTACCTGTAATATTCTTATTCGTTCTCTTAGCTTAATGGATTCTTCTTTTTTCCAATTCTTTTTTTTTTCTTCTCTCTTTTTCTTTGTCCTCTCCTGTCCTTTCCCCCTGCCTTTTCCACCCCCCTTTCTTCCTGTTTCTTCTCTTCTGTTATTTTGCTTTCTGTGTTTGGTTGTTATTATAACTTTTGATTTTGGAAATCTTGGCTATATCTATCTCTTTTTCTTTCTTTTTTCTTCTTTATACACACACACACACATATAGATAGATATATATTTGTGCACAGATAGGTATGAATGTTTGTAGGCATATATGTGTGTTTGCGGGTGCACTTTTACATGTTTTTTCTACTTTGTTCCATCTCTGTTGTTAAACTCTTTCCTTTGGTTTGAAGGAGGAGTACCTGTATGACTGTTTATTTTATGTGAAAATTCAATAAAGATATTTATACACGAAGAAACAGCTTACCTAGTGCTTGACCTACACTCATCAATGGGTTTTATAGAGAAAATTACTCATTTGACTCTAGGATTTCCACATCAAAATGCTACATTCTATTCAGCGTACCAACTGGAGTATACTTTTTTTAAAATTAAACATTGCCTGCAGTGACTCCATTAACAAAAAAAAAAAAAAGCTGTGAAAATTTAAGAATATCTGGCACTGATGCATCCACTGCTTCTCATAGGCCACCAATACCAGCTTCCCTTGCAGTGCTTTGAGTCTTATGGTCCTTTTCCCATGTTGTTTTTTTTTTTTGCAAGAGTGCCCCTTGAGTGTCGCGTGAGTGGGAGCGTCGCTCCGTATGACGCACTCCCACTCGCGCGATGGTCACGAGGCTGAAGCCAGGCGAGTGTGCATTTTTTATTTTCAGCTGTAAGCCAAAAATACTGCGCACTCGCGCAATGCGGTGCTTCGGCGAGCCGGGGCAGTCACGCTTCCTTCCCCCAGCGCAGCCTACAGCTCCCAGACTGCGCTGCCGAAGGAAGGAAGGGCCGCGAGTGCGACGGTCGCGCTACGAGGAAGCCGATGCGGGAGGCAAGAAGGGCTGTCATGAGCAGCTCGTGTGAGTGGCTGCTCGTGCGAGCGCCACTCCCCACTGCCGTGACAAGGTAAGGTGCGAAAACTTATTCCTCAGTTATCTGAAAAACTGGGACATTATTTTATAATGATGGAACCTGAACAGTTCAGGAACGTCCTTCAAATGTCAGAGTGCTTTCATGGGTCAGATTAACTCAGTATTTTTCAACCACTTATGAATGTGAGGGTTGGAGAATAAACATATAGCACTGTAAGCACTTTTACCTCCTCCTTCTCATTCATTCTGCAGTTCATTCTACTGCAGTAAATCCACTGGAGGCATGTATATATACATATATTTATACCTCTTTGGTTTGTCGCATGCTTCACAATCCAGTTAAAGAATATATTTCCTGTTGATAATGCTTGATTGCATATGAAGAAAACTTTTAAATGCAGTTTTTATCCCTTAACTGATAAATATAAAATCATACAGGCAGCACAGCAGTGTATAGCTTTCATTAAGGGAAATATTATTGTTGCTTTTTCAATTCTAGGAATTTATTTGCTCCAGAAGATCAAGTCAATTGAAGTTCTGTGCTGTGTGGTGAGTTTTAATAATATAAACATAAAACAATGCAATAAAATGAAACTTTCAGATACAGTAGATATTCTCAATGAACTCACTGAGAAATGAGCTTCGCATTTAACTAACAAGAAACAAGTAGAGCAATTTTCAAGGAGCTAGTCAAAGATTTTCCACCAATAGCACTACCTTTCTTTGGTAGACACTACATCAACAGCAGCAACACTGCTGACAGGGTGTCCCATGTCAGCCACCCTTTTTTGCTGAGGAACCAGACTAAATGCACCAAAAAGCATACTTGTGACCTGTATGGTAAATATACAGCAGCCCTTTTGTGTGGTAATAACAAGACATAAAAACAATAATACTGACTAAAGGGTACTGTATCTCTTACCAATGGGAGCTATTAAAAACTCCTCTGAAGAGATATATAGGCTATATGTCATAGATCACCACGGACAAATTGACACTAGAATGCTGACAAGGGACAGTGCACTTCAGTGTTGTATCTATTAAAGTCTGTTCAATCACCTATTGCTGCCCCTAATTCTAGTATGGAAAAAAGGTATTTCCCCCAGCTTTTCTCTAAAAGACACTTGCTTCATTGCAGCTATGTAGAAGATTCATGAGTCTAAAATAAAATGTGGGAAGTAAAACAGCTTGAGGCTTTACCAGAACCCCAAAGCAACATTAATACTGGAACAGAAGCTTATGTAACTGTGAGGAAAAATATGTCTGGGACAAAAGGATGAATAGCAACACTTGAGCAAGTAGAGGCAGCATTTCTCAGAGAACATTACAGCCACCACAGTTTATTTTGAACATTACCCATTATATCTTGGTCATCCAAACCAAAATACACCGAATGACACAACTGGTAAGTTTGTGATACATTGCATGTGCTTAAAGACTGATTCTTTCAACCTAATTATTATTTAGAGTATGGTTAAAAAAATGTTTCTACAATCATCAGGAACTTGGCTTCAAGTATGTGGATGCCAAGCTAAGAACGCACTTGAAAATAATATCATATTCTATTTTTATTTATTTTAGCTTGGCACTTTGATAAACACAGGAATAATAAAATAATAGTAAAATTACAAATTAAAGTAGAACTTTAAGCAATTTAAAGCATTAAACAATGAAGAAAATTGATTTGGGATAACCATCTATTTTTCAGCTGGAAATACCAAAAATGTACATAGTTAATGTTCCTTTTTTAAAAAATAACCTGCCTAATATTGAAAGGTTAAAAACATGCATTTTTTCTGGAATTGGTGGTGTTCTATATGCTTGTGCCTGTTGTGATTTTGTCCAGCAATGTCGAAAGCATTATAGTTTACCACGGAATATGACAAAGAAACGACAATCAGTCCACCACCAAACTGCTCTATGACAACGTAAATTAACAACTACAAGTTCTCTGGGATGCTTACCAAAATATGTACATATCAAATGCAACAATAATCAGATAAATCCTCATAGTGAGAGCAAGAACTGACAAAACAAAATCTGCCTCTGGCACTGTCAGAAATGGAGAACGTACAGACAAAGTACGGAAACAACTCACTCAACTTGTACTTGAAATTGCTCAAGTGTGGCTGAAAGTGATCAACCAGATATTTGTAATTCTGCTTGCTATGCTTCAAGAAATCCAGAGTTCTCCTTTTTCTGACTGTGCAGAAACAAAATGGTAATTTGTATATGTGGAATTTAAGTTGGTTCAATAAACAGCCCTTAGTTTGCTCAATTTCATTAATAGAAAGCTTATGTTGAGAAAACCTCTGAGTATTCTAAAGAAACTGGTGAGGAAGAATGCCTTCTCTATGTTGTTCCAGACTGCCTGAATCTGACATGCACCTCTGGGCCTAAATGGGGAAATGTGATTTTGGAAGCTTCACAACTGAGGGACACTGAAAATCTACATAATCTTTTTTCCCCCTTAATAGATTTCTCTGGAGAGAGAAAAATGATAGAAGAAACAATAGGAAAAAACAAAGAAGGGCTCCCACTTGAAAAAAAAATAGCACAAATGTCCCTCCTGTAAACCTCCATCAACAAGGCAGTGAAATTTGTACCACAGAAGTCTTGTCTAGAAGCAACCTCTATCTCTGTTACATTTCCTAATTTTCTACAGCTCCCAACATCAGATTGAAAGGCATATACAGAACAGAAAAGCTTTTATTTAAATTATGTATCTCCAGAAAGATTACCTCCAAAAACATACATATACTGGTTTCCTGAAGTTTACATAAAATTCAACCACATATAAAAGAACGGAAGCACCATTATAAGCAAAAAAAAAAAAAGTGTACTCTAACACCAAGGCCATTTCCACCTGCTGTCACAGTCTTGGATTAGGGACACAATGGCAGTGGTCCATGGGTCATGCTTTTGTGCAATGTCATTGCAGTCCCACTGCCATCCCATCCCCACCCATCGCACTTGCAGGATATTCCCTTAATGGAATGTGGAAGGCAGGAAGTGCAATGGAGGTGCTTCCTTCCTCAGTGCAGCATGTGAAAGAGCCCAGCTGCACTGTGGAAGGCGGGTGCATGTCCCTTGTGCTCCCTTTTGCAGGGAGCTGTCCAGATGTGGAGGGGAGCATTCCCTTCGCACTCCAGTCATACTCCCTTCCCAATAAAGGTGTTACTGGGATCGCAACAGGAGGACAATGGGATCAAGTAAGGTGTGGAAATGGCCTAAGAGAAATGAGTCAATGTCCAGGCAGAGTTAGCTACATTAAGAATGTATAATCTTATGATCCTTAGTTTTGAGAAAAGACTATTTAGAAAAAATGTGTTTTCACACACCCCTTTCAGTGAAGCACACTTTTAAAGCAAAGCATAAATCTTTAAAAAAGAGAGCAGCCAGCACTTCATTTATCTCAAACAGTAGCTGAAAAAGAATATCTACTTTTTATAATAATATAGAAGCTGCCTGCAAGAAAACAGCACTGGATTATGGAAATTTTGTTATCAAAGTTGTTTTCAACAACTTCTCCACAGAACTCCAACACCTCCAATTTATAGCTTATCTCAAGCAAAATTTCTGTCTCTGAGCTTATTCATATTCAGGCTGCTTAAACCACTATGGGGAACCCTGAAATTCTTACCACATGTATAATAAGCCTCAGGCTCACATGCTCCCTCTAACCACAGTTTCTAATAGGGTCCAGTCTCAAGGAATTGTTCCCCCTTCCCCCATTATACTTAATGTAAAGCCAGAACCAATCAGCAGTTTAAAATATTGCCTTTGTTCTCACAGTTCAGAAGCAACCACAGTTCTTTGTGATGTCTGTTCTCCAATGGTATACAAAAGAGGAAAGGGAAAAATGGAGAGTATCAGCTGGAGGCTTTGGATTTTCATAGAAAGAAATCACAGTTTCCTACTATACAACTCCAGCACCCATACCTGAAGTGAAAAATTAGGAAAAACAAAGAAAATACTAAATTCTTCAAATGTTTTATTTACAAAAAGTCTGAACAACAACCCAAATCCATTTAAATTAAATGATGGAGAACGCTACAACTCTAAAGTGAAACAAGACTTTAAAGATATAAAACAGGCAATATTAAGCTATGTTAAAAGCCTAGCAGAAAAGGAATGTTCTCATAGTGCCTTCTCTAACAGACACCAGAGAAGAGGTAGAGTGTAATCTGTGCTGGGAGTGCAACAGTTGGGACAAGATCACTGAGGCTATAGCTACAACTCAAAATCTTGAGTTGCTATAACTCAAGATCTTGAGTTATAGTTATAATCAAGTTACCTGAAAATGTTTTGTATCATACAATGTGACATTACAGCAAACAGCTCTGACAATGTTTTTTGATCACAGAATAGTTGGTAAAGGAGGGTTTTTTCATAGTTCCCACCAGTGTCAGAGAGACATCTGGCGAGAATACAGGAAAAAGCCTTTTCAATGGCTGCTCCCAGGCTGTGGTATTTCTTTCCACAGCAAGGCAGGCTGGACCCAACTCTGCAATCCTACACCAGCAAGCAAGCATCTTTTTTGTTTAAACAAACATTAGTTAGTCTTTTTATAGGGAGCTTCTACTGTATTTTTTATCCTTATTGTTGCATTTTAAAATGATTTTACAGTTTTTAAAACTAATGGTATTTTAATATGGTGAAATATTTAATTTTAACTCTTTTATCATGAGATTTTTAGCTTTATTTTGTTTTGTTGAAAGCCACCTTGGATCCCATGTTGTGAGAAAGGCAGGATATAACTAAAATGGATTGAACACACACACACACACACACACACACACTTAATTCTGAGGCTACTGCATTGAGAGTAGGCACAGTTCAGTAATAATTTGGTATCCTGCCTCAAAAAGCATACCAAACTTTGCAGAATTTCCGTTCTTGGGAAAGCTTTATCTGTTGAACATCTACAGCTTTTAAAATCAGAGGAATTCAACAAGGAAAAAAATACGGTTATAAGGTGGTAAAGAAAAGGAGTTAAGGGGTACACAAAAAAACAGGTTGTGCACTCTTGAGTTACATACAAACAACCTTTTAAAAATCACCTCAATCTTCCAGTGTCTGTCTAAAAGCAGCTCTGCAAGAAACATTTCTGCATGGAAAATTAGTGGTGTGTCTGCATCTTGTTAAACTTTTTCATGACCCACAACATGATTTGCATAATGAGTAAACCATTTGGCTAGTGAGGATGGGAAGGAAAGTCAAGAGATGTAAAGACTGAGGAGAATGGAGTGGATGGATGGAAAGAGAGAGCACTGAAAGAGCTGGGAGGAGATAAAAACAATAGCACTGAATATGTGGGCAAAAGGCATTCCAGTGTTGGCAGAACTGGTGCAGACTGAATTAGTACCATGATGGAGAAGGAATAGAGACTTCAGCTTCTCTAAATCAAAAGGTCACTACAGCTGTAAATTCTGACAATGGAAATTTCCAGATGGCAGTACCAATTTCCAATACATTCTAATTTGTTTAATTGGCTTTCTTGTTTACTAATTGATAGGGTGATGTAGTTCATATAAATTAACTTCAATTACAGCTATGATTAAGCATGGCTAGGCAGCCAAAGGAAAATTTTTAAAGAAGATTTTTTTTCTTCCTTTGTTTGTCATTCTAGTTCAAGCTGTCACTAATACTTTAGCAAGACATCCTAATTTCCTTTCATTCACAGGCGATGATACAGGTGGCTGTTCAGTTGCTGGATTCCTATCATAGAGATCATGTTCTGTTGCTACTGGAGGACTGTACACGGCTCCTAAATAAACAGAAGTAATTGTCAAAATGATATAAAGTGTTTATGTGGGGAGAGTGAAGCTACAGTTTGCTAGGCTTCCATTTTAAATACTGTAATTTGAATCCTTCAAGGGGCTGGCCTCAAAACCCAGACACCTAGAAGGCAAACCAACAGATAAAAACTACAATCAGAACTAGGAGACTGCAAATGATTATTATAGCATCAACTCCTGAAACAATACAGCCAAGTTTACCAAACAATTTTTGACAAATATTAAAGCCACACGGATAGCAAGGCCACCTGAAGTACCCAATGGAACACACATAAGAATGTATTTCCTTAATATGGCCCTTTTCGCACGGCACTGCTGAAGCGAAAGGGCCCCTTGAGCATCATGTAAATGTGAGGAGCAGTCCACATGACGCACTCACATTTACGCGACACTCAAGGGCCTAACGCGGACCGTGCATGCATTTTTTTCAGGGTTAAAGCCGAAAATGCTGCGCGATCGCACATTGCTTCAGGGCCCCG
>CAOLHI010005819.1:0-53461 GCA_948474755.1 Ctenosaura bakeri | reverse complement strand
TCTAGCCTAGGCAATTGCAGAGGATGATGGGAGTTGCAGCCCAATAATATATAATAATAATAATTTATTTGTATCCCGCCTCTCCACACAGATCGAGGTGGCGAACAACATGAAATACATTATACATTACAAATAGCATGTATGGTTTTACAATGTGTTTTAGCTAAATTGCCCCCAACAAGCAGGGTACTCATTTTACCGACCTGCGGAAGGATGGAAGGCTGAGTCAACCTGGATAACATCTGGAATAACATCTGGAAGGCCACAAATTGCCCTGAGGACAAATCGGCTCACGTCCCACGTTCTTCAACTTGCTAGATTAACTTTCTGTTTCCCAAATATTCATGTCTATCCCCACAAATAATGGCCAACTAGACATCTCGGGCAGTTTACAAGCGAGGCCCAAAGACAGCAAACAACCCCTAGACACTCAGATACATATTGCATCCAAAGTGGTTATGTAAATCAGACATAAACGATACAGGCAACAGATAACAGTGCTCTATGCTGGCTTTTGTTGGAATCCTCTGTAATGCTACAAAGGATCCTGGGGGAAATTCTTTTGAGCAGCACATCACTCCATTGATAGCCACCTGCTGCAGCTACTTGCTTATTTGGGCAGCCTGGATGTCCAGCTAGCTTAAGGTCCAGCCATTTATTACATATAACTCACAGTCTGAGGTGGCAGGCAAAACACTGTGTTTTATGGAACGCTCAACTGAGTCATCATCCGTAACTGTGCAAAATGGGGAGGTGCTGATTATGTTGAGCTCCTCAAGTCCCTACCCCTAGCAAGAACAGTTGAGAGAGATGGTTATCTTAATCCAGAGTAGCAAAGAATGAGAGGTTATGGGATGGCCATCTTTAAATATATGAAGGCCTGTCATGTAGAAGATTGAGTGAATTTGTTTGCTGCAGTTCCAGCAGATAGGAGCCAAAGCGAGGGTTCAAACTAGAAGAAAGGAGATTCTAATTGAACCCAAGGAAGCACTTCCTGAGAACAATGTCTGTTCAAGAGTGGATCAGACTACTTTAAAAGGTGGTACACCTTCTTGGAGGTTTTTAAGCAGAAACTGGATAGCTAATTCTCAGGAGTGTTTTAGCAGTGCATTTCTGCATTGTCAGGAGGTGCATTAGATGACCCTTTGAAAAAGAATCTTTCAACTCTTAATGATTCTATGATTCTGCGTATGGCTTAGCAGATTCATAACAGCAGTATCGGTGGCCAGATTTTAGGTATATTTTGTAGAATGGAGAGAAGCCCCGTGCATTACCTAGCTGGGGTAGTATAATGCGCTTGACTACCTCTGACACAATCTCATTTCAAAAATACTGACCTCCAGACCTGCCAAAGGCATTTTGGTGCTTGAGGCAGAGTAGCAAATGGCATCTCCACTGATCTGTGCTAATACTCAGAGCACCTAAAGCCAGCCAAATTGTTTTGGCACAGAGAAGCAGAAAATCTTTCAGGAAAACTCTCTTCATCTCCAGCGAGGAAAAAAAAACAAACTAGTATTAAAAATTAAATTGCTAACAATATGTTGCCCTATAAGGACATGCACAGTCTGTTGTCTGTATCTCCCATGCTCGTCATATAGTAGGACTGGCCCTGTTGATTCCTGAGGCAGGGAGAGAAAGCCAGAGACTACACCCTGTGGAGGAGGTAATTTGATGAGGCACAAGGACTCTCTGGCTGAGAATTCTAAGTGCCCCTCCCTAAACAGCAAATCGCATGATGCCATTGGATGGAACTATGGCATTTAAAATGAAATCATAGCACTATTGTTCGTTGGTTTGAAAGGGGCTGTAGTTACACCAGCGTAATCCACCAACAGGGTTCCATCCATCTTGTCAATGTAACACCCAGGTCAAGAGTTTCCTTTTAAATGCAGGAGTGAGAATTGTGTAGTGCTTCAGCTATTATTGATCTTCAATTCCCAGTTATGCTTACTAGGGCTGCTGGGAATTGCAATTCAGTAACATGTGGAAGGATGCACATTTCTCAGCCCTGTTTGTACTTTTGGTCTGCCTATCTAGTTTTTAATCATCATGATGTCCCCATCACTGGAAGCTGGGGAGATCAAGGGGGGAGAATCTTGCATGGGGAACCTGCCCTGACCCCCAAAGTCATTGGGTCTATTATACTTTCCTTGAAAAGTTGGAGTGCCTTATTTAGGATTGTTAGGATGTAGCCAAAATGAGTAGACTGCAGCTATACCACAGCATTCCAGGTAGACAGACTTAATTAAGGTAGCCAGAGCCCTGGATGTTCAAGACCTGAGCAGGGCTGTTGATAACAGGGACACTTAGAAGTCTCTAAAAGTTGACTTGATGGCAATGAACAACATTTTAGGATGGTTTTAGTTTTCACATTGGCATGGTTCCATGTCCTCTGTGCCAATACACTAGATGGAAGATAAAATAAAACTTCACTGAACAGTAAGATGTTACTCTTGCTATGACCGCAAAGTAGAATCTATTTTGCATGTATTCTTTCATTGTTGCTATGATCAAGCACTCTAAAGGCACCAGATCCCCTCTGATCTTGGAAGCTTTGAGTATTCCTTGCCTAAGAAAACCCTATGAAATTCATGGTGCTGCCATAAGTTGACAGACAGCTTGAATGCAAATGCGCACATTGTAAAGGGGCTTGAAAAGATCTAGTACATCCAGTCATGCAGCTTCTTCCAGGCTGTTCTCCTGAACCTCTTTTGACTATGTCTGCTCTAGGTCTCCAGCAGGTTAGTTACTGGATAAGTAGCTAAGGTTTTCTATTTGATTATGCTTGACAGCTCACTGATGATAGCATAATTATAATTGTATTTCATGCATCACATTTCTGCAAACATTGAATTTGTTTTAAATATGTATCTTAAACAAAATATGTGTTTTAAGATGAAGTTTTTAAAGGTCTGTTGACTGTAAATAAAGATGATAATGGGAATGATGATGATTTTGTTAGCTAGCAATCTTGTGTGTGACATTAATTTACCCATGACATAACAGGTAGTGATAGCTAGGGGCTTCTGTGAAAGTGGGTTGGTCCTTCAATCCAGACTTCAAAGGAGCTGTCCAAGGTACTGAATTATATCCCTAAAATAGGTTCAGCACTGCAACACCATCATGCATTTATTTATCAAAAACACCCAAGCTTCACCTTTCCACCAAGCATGCATCAAGGCAGCCACCTTTATCTCAGTATGGGACCCAAGGTGGCTTCTTATATACATTAATACAACAGTAACATCAGAATATTAAAAGAAAGAAAGAACATTAAAATTACTTTCATCTGGCCATGGAACAGAATCAAAGGATAAGAAGGAGAATGTGAACATATCAACAGAACAGAAATTCCACCAGAAATGCCTCTTGAAAAGCTGCAGTTTGGTTGCCTGCAGACCGGCCCAAGATATCTTGCTGCCTGAGGTAAAGGATAAGATAGCATTCCTATCCCATGCCCTAAAACCAGCATGAGTGGTTGCTAAATCATGGCCTGGCTCCTATTGTTAGTCTTGACCAGAACAAACCCATCGAATCAATGGGATATATGTAAATGTTGACTCACCATTCAGCAATTGATTCAAGGAATGAACTTTAGTTTGGACTAAAAAATCCAAGGTGGGAATCATGTGGCCCTCCAGTTAAACTATAAATCCCAGGAGCCCTAGTCAGCATAACCAGTGATGAAGAATGTTAAAAATGGAAGTGCAACAATAGCTGGAGGGACATATCCCTGAACTAATGTGATTCTCCAACAATGACAATAAGAACAAGTCCACCACACATGACAGCAGTAGAACATTTATGGGGCACAGTGCAGGCTGCATTGCTCATGCAGCGCATACAACACTGGCTCTTGAACACAGAAGTGGCCAAATGAACTATCACTAGTACATTCCACACTGCCCAACATCTGTTAGCTGGTACGGCTTCCACACTCTGCCAACTGTAGGGTTGCCGGCCATAAAGGGCTCACTGGAATGCACAGATAGACTTGATAGGAAAGCATATCCTCCAACTTTCATAGATGAAAACCAGGACATGTGGCCAAGCAACACCAGGGTGTGGCAGAAGTTGTTAATAAGAGAGAGGACACAAGCTAAGAGAAGCTGCAGCAGTTTGCTTTTGCCTAAAACTACTGGGAAGGGCAAGATTCTGCCCTCATAGCTCATAATTGGGTTCAAACTACTTTTGCACTCGGAACTCAGTTTGCAGTAGCTGCAGTAAGCTGAAAGCAAAGGGAGAAACTGGGCCATTTTAAAAGGACTTGAAAAAATGAGACAACAGGAGATTAACAGAGACTGCCCCTGACAAACTGAGACAATTAGAGGTCGTGTCCTTCTAGACAAGTTTTGGCCTGTTGATATCTTTAAACTTTGGTGTCCAGAAGTGGACATAGAATGTCAGGTGAGGTCCAATGAGGCAAGATTCAGTGGTACTATCACTTCCCTTGATCTGAACAATGTACTATCTTTCTGCAGATGCAGCCTAGAATTTCATTGCCTTTTTTTTTGGCACTGCGTCACACTTTTGGCTCATGTTTAGCTTGTAAATGTAGCTCAGAGTTCAGGAATCAGCATTCAGCTTGGTGGATGGCAAATTGTACAGGGCTGTCTTCATGCTAAAAACCATCAGCACATCCTAATATTTTTCAATATATCACTGATTGCTGGATTTCCAAGTCTGACCACGAAGAAAGAAAGGCATGTTGACCTCACTGCTGGGAATAAAAAACTGATCTAATAAGGAAGTGAATAATATAACTTAAAATATTCTCCACCATCAGAGCCCAAAAGAATAACCTCCTCGAAGTTCAAGTCTGCCAGCTCCCCTCCCAGTCTGCAAAATCTTGGTGTATTTCATGAAAAACAGTCGTACTATAGACAGGAATCTTGCTTTTTTCAGTGAATTGCTTTTTAAGTAGTGGCTGAGATCATCCTTAACACGCTTTCCTCCAAGAAGATTTATATAAGACTCCCAACCCAAGAGCTGAGTTTACGTTATGAAAGTGCTATACCAAAAACAGTAAAAATAAAATAAAATGAAAAGCCAGTCACATCAAAGAAAGCTCACTTATTTTCTTGATCAGTCCATTAAACTTGTGTTATCCTGTAATTAAATGAGAAAGCCAGGATAAATACAGCTTGCAAGAAGGGGAAGAGTTGAGTGGAACAAATCTTTTACAGCACACACAGACACAGATACAAGACACTATATTCCCTTCAACATTTTGTAGACGAAAACCAGAACATGTGTGGTCAAGCAACATCAGAATGTGGTCAAGATGACAAAAGTTATCAGCTAGGCGAGGCTACAGCAGTTTGCTTTTGCCTGAGCCAACTGGGAAAGGCAAGACTCTGTCCTCTCCTCCACTCCCTGGTGAATTTATAAGTTACACATTTCTTTTGCTCTTTGAACTCAGTTTGCAGCAATTAAAGTAAGCCAAGGGCAAAGGGGGAAAGTGGGAGGAGGAGAAAGAACCTGGGATATTTTAAAAGCAGCTGATAAAGTGGCATGACAGAGGATTCACTGGGCCTGTCTCCATCAAATTGGGAAAGTGGGAGGGCATGATACATGAACTCACATGGGTGCAAAAGCAGCTTATCATACAATTAAGAACTTACAAGAAAATCAGATAGCAACAGCAGAACTAGACACTGGGGGGTAAGCGCGAAGTGGCAATAGGTGCAAGGCAGTGTGGACAGGGTATAACTACCCACAAAATATAACTATCTAAATTGCACAGCTGCTCTGGGTCCTAGTTTAGGGGGAAAGGCAGAGTATTAAGGAAACTAAGAATAACAGTTACCCATTAAAAACTGAGAATGGCAACCACAGACCAGGGCCTGGAATCCTGTTGGACAGTCCCAATGACAGCAAACCCACTGAATCAGTTGCTGAATAGTAAAGTTAACATATAGGTATATTCCACTGTATGAAAGGAGAGAAGGTCAGCACTTCTTTTAATAAGGATGGAAGAGGTCCTAGTGACCTGTACAATGCATATCTAGTTAAGGCTTTGTTGCTTACATTGCAGCATCTAACAATGTTCTGAGAGCCACCATGGTGTAGCAGTTTGAGTGCTGGAGTGCAACCTTGGAGACCAGCATGTAATTCCATGCTTGGCCGTGGAAACCCATTGAGTGACTTTGGGCATGTCACATGCTCTCAGCCCCAGAAAACTCCATAAGAAGGTTGAATTAATGTCACCACAAGTTAGAAACAACCTGAAGGCACACAACAACCAATTCCATTGATTTAATGGTTCTACTCCAATTGGAATAAACAGTAAGATTCAGACATATATTAGGAGCCACCTATGTTTTTTTTTTGAAGCTCTTTCAACAGGTCAGGTCTTCCACCTTCTGTAAGGATGGCACCCAGCAGGCCTCCTAGTGGTAGGAATTCCATCAGGATAAAGTCACAGCGAGGCAGGTCCTACTCTTACTAGAAGGCAGACTGACTCTGGAAGGCAGTATAATTCTAAAAGGGTCTTTCTCAGCAGCAGATATGGAGGTGTTTTTTGCTGTACATCATGAGAATGCCATAGAAGCTCACCCCAGTTCTGTCTAGAAGGTCCAACTCTTAGTCCTTTTCTTACACACATAGACCTTTCTTTTTAAACATTTGTATTAAACATGGTGTTAAACTAGATTACATGGTGCTATTTGTTTCGTTGTATTATTTTTGCACACCACCGTGTACATCTGGTGGTGAATAATGACACTAATACTTCTAGAGCAGACCTTGAGACATGGTTGCACTGCAGATCCCAGCATCCCTCATTGTTGGTTATGCTGGCTAAGGATGTTGAGAAGTACATACCTTCGAACAGAGATGTGTGTGGCCCAGCAATATGTGTCAAAAGTTATTAAAGAGGAAGAAAACACAAGCAAAGGCTGCAGCAGTTTGCTTTTGCCTGAGCCTACAGGGAAGGGCAAGATTCCACCCCTTCTTCTCCTCCTCTTCTCCTGGCCCAGTTAATTGAATGCAAACCACTTTTGCACTTTGAACACAGTTTACAGTACTTGAAGTACACTGAGGAAGAAGGTACAGTGTGGGACATTTTAAAAGCAGTTTAAAAAGTGGGAGCAACAGAGGATTAATCAGGATTGTCTCTGTCCAGTTGGGACAGTTGGAATGGCACAGAATTAAAATCCAACATGCATTCCAGCATCTCTTGGGAAAAAAAAACAGTGATAAAAGAAACCATAAATCCAACACAAAACAGGACACAGGATCTGTATCTCTTTAGCATCACTGAACAACATTTTTGATAGGTGATGCTGGAAATCTTTTGTATGTTACTTCTTTCATTTTGCTAAATAGTCACCAGTAGTATGCTAGTTGTCTTATGTTAATACTCCACTTCCAAAGCTGTGATATTAAAACAACTGATTCATAAGCTGTGGTTGTAATGCTCTTCTGCATCTTGGTGCAGACTTAAGATTCTAAGCTAGGAATGGGTTTCATTATTTCTTTATTCCTTTAATTTATTCTATGACTTTCTCCCAACAAGGGACTTAAAGTGGCTTATAATTTTTTTTTTTTTGGAGCAGAGAACATGCTTTAAAACCTTATTTCACAAAAGTTAAAAGAAACTAAATGCACAATTCTGTTTAAAAGGATCTAGTTCAAACAATTTAAAATACATTTAAAACATACTTAAAAAGTGAAAAGATAAAGACACAGCAAACTGCATTCAAAACACTCTTCTGCCGCGTAATTTAAATTAATTTAGGCACCAAGTGCCCCCTTAAATAAAAAGGTTTTTGTCTGATGGTGGATAGAGAACAAAGAAAGGATCGATCAAAATTCATGTGGAAGGGAGTTCCACAGATCCACTCTCAGAGCTACAGTCCACAGCCAATCTGTCTATATTAATAGGAATTGCACCAGCCTCAAGTCTTATCTGGTTTAAATATTTTTTAATTTTTAATTTTGTTTTTTATTTAAGACATTTTTGTCCATAGGTGATCCATGATTGGCAAAAACAGCAGCAGCAACAACAGTATTTGCCACACAATCAAAACCTGGTGCATTGAATCATCTTTAGGAAAGCTGCCAGGAAGCCTGTGGAGAACAACCCTAAATTATACTTTCAGGAGAAAGGAGAGGGTGTGTCTCATCTCCTGCTGCACCTATGTTGAAAATCCAAAGATTAAGAGAGAAGGATGAGCTAGCTATAAATAGACCCTAGTGAAAGCAAGGATATAATATGCCTACCTGCTAACCATTACATATTGTCCTGAATCCCCATCTTAGGCCCTTTTCACATGGGGTTAAAAAACGGTGTAGAGCAACCTCCGCAGAGGTCGTCTACACTGTTACGCAAATTGGGGTGGATTACTCTCGAGTAATTCCACACCGCAATCCGCGGTCGGGCTCCCGCAAGTGGCGGCAGCCCCGTTGCAGCACCCGTATAGATTTACGGACGCGCGAAAGGGCGTCCCTGCAGATCGGGCAGGGGGTGGGATTTCCGGCTGGCGAGTTTCTCCGATTGGTGGAGAGGCTCCGCCAGTCAAAATCCACTATTTGGGCGCTGCCGGGCGCCGAGGACGCCGCGGGATGCTGCAAATGTGTGGAGCGGCGAAACGCGATGCTCTGCGCAGCGATGGAACAAGGTAAGCCCCGTTTTGGCGTGGCTTGCCCCGTTCTGCCGCCCGCGTGTGAAAAGGGCCTTAAATTCAAATAGAGTAGACCCATCAACTCAATGGGATTTACATAATACACCATTCAACCATTTATTCAATCGCTCTCCTCTAGTTGAGACTAGCAATAGGATTTAGGCTCACTGCGGTCATACCTTCCTATATTCACAGATAAAAACTGGGACTCATGTGGCCAGGTAACAGTAAAATGTGGTCAAGATGCCAAAAGTTATTAATAAAGAATAACAGGAAAGGCTGCGGGAGTTTGCTTTTGCTTGAGTCTAATGGAACAGGCAAGATTTCATCATTTCCCTCCTCCACTGGGTTGACGGAATGAAAACTACTTGTGCAGTTTGAACTCACTGTGCAGCACTTGATGTAAGCTGAGGATGAAGGGGGAGAGTGGAAAGAGGAGAAGGAAACCGGGACATTTTGCAGGCAGCTGAAAAACTGGGATGGCACAGGATTAATTTAAATGGTCCCTGCCAAATTGAGACAGTCAGAGGATATATGAAGTCCACAGGTGCTTGTTGTGAGGAGGAAATCATTTTTGGACTACAGCTCCCAGAATCTCTCAATCCGATATGGACACTGTAGTCCAAAAGGTAAGTTTTCCAACATTTTGGCTACAGCATTGGATTGGAAAGAATCTCAGGCCATTTCTGCACTAGACTGTTATAGTGCTATTATTCCACTTTCAACATCCTATGAAATCCTGGAATTCTAAAAGGCCCCTCCCTAAACTGCAAACCCCAGGATTCCATAGGATGTTGAAAGTGGAATAATAGCACTGTAACAGTCTAGTGCAGAAATGGCCCCAAACTCCAGAATTTTTCTCCTACATTTTCAAATGCAGCTGCTATTTCGGCAGATGCACTTATAAGCCAGCCATTCCTCTTGTGTCACACACCACACCAGATGACTAAGGCAATCATAAGCAATGCAATGAAAAAAACATACAACCCAAAACAGATTTTAAATATAGCTTTTGTCAAAGCTAACAATAAAGAGCAATGTCTCAAAGTAAATGTATTCAAGCATGGCAGAAGATTCCAGATCCAAAACATCCAGGACATAACACCCCTCCGGCCAATCTCCACCCTTGTCACATTTATTCACAGGTGCAGTGCGCACACCCATGCTCTGAATGGATATCTGGTGTTCTCTGCTAGTGTTATGCCAAAACCTCTGATCCCATGGTTTATTTCTCAACCTCATTATGTTTATTACAGGTCTGTACACGGTGGGAGGTAAATCCCCAGGGCTCCACCTAGAGAACTTCTGTGTCTCGTAGTGTAATCCTGTATAGGTTTACTTGGAGGTAAGTGACTTTGGGCTAAATCCAGATTTAGCCAGAGTAGGCCCCTGAGCTCAATGAAACTTACATTAGTCATTATTTCCTTGACTCATATTTAGCCTAAGTCAGGGCAGGAAAACATCTGACCCTCCAGATGCTGCCAAACTGCAACCCTCAGCAGCCCTAGCTAGCATAGCCAATGATAAGGAATGATAAGGGAGTTTCAGTTCAACAAATTGTCTGCATGATTTCCATTCCTGGTGTAGGCATACAGTGATGGGGATCCTACATCATGCACGTGGATTATGCCACTTCACCCATGCAGTTGTCTGTCCTACAGCTTGGCAGCTGTCAAAGTCCTGGGAGATACTACTGGTGCTGCTTAGTGGTGAGGAGGGGAGGCAATTCAGTGAAGGAAGAAGCAGCTGGTCTTGGCTGAAGGAGGAAACAAGAATGCATTCATAGGCAGACAGCACCAACCTTTCCTTCCCTTTGAAGCCTAGACCAGCTGCATCTTGTCACCTGAATTGCTTCTTCCCTCCCTCCCCTCCCATTGGTAAGTAGTAGCAACAATTCCTCCCAGGCCTTGACAGATGTGAGCAGGGGTTTTTGGATGGGGCACAAGGTCCTAGAAATAGCCTCCACTGCCCTGTCTGAAAAGAGACGTACATACACACAAGCTACACTTACATTCACATATGTCACTAACAGGATGCTGCTCTGTCCCTGGGACAAACTAGAGCTGGGAATGTTACTTTCTTCAGGCTACAACTCCCAGTATACCATTGTGGATTAAAATCATCAGCCATGCTAGCTAGGGAATTCTGGGATCTGTAGTCCAAAAAATTAATGGTCCCAAGTTCTGGCGACTGAGCAGCCCACCAGATGTTGTTGAACAGCCACTCTCAGCATGCCGCACCATTGGCCATGCTAGCTAGCGATACTGAGAGCTGCAATTCAACAACCTTTGGAGGGTCACAGAATTCCCACCCCTGCTTCAGCGCATTGTTTTTCATGTTGCTGAGACCCAAGTCCTGGTGCCTGGAATTGCCTTTTAAATACTGAACTTACACCATGGTGAAAGCTTTTTGTCTTCAGAAGCAAGATGGTCTAGCTGCATTTAGAAAGGAGTGGTGCCAAGATACCATTTAAATGATTGGAAGGGTTTCATTGTGGGGTAAACTCTCCCCTCCATGCTCAGGATCTTTACCTCTGCAGCCACAGGCCATTTCTGCACTACACTGTTATAGTGCTATTATCCCACTTTCAACATCCTGTGGAATTCTGGGGTTTGTAGTTTACTAAGTCCCAAGAGCTCCCTGGCTGAGGATTCTAAATTTCCCTCCCTAAACTGCAAACCTCAGGATTCCATAGGATGTTGAAAGCGGAATAATAGCACTATAACTGTGTAGTGCAGAAATGACCACAGTCCATCCACCTTTTGGTTCTCTTCTGCTCTTGCCTGTCCAAATGATGTTGGACTGCAATGCCCATTGTTTCTCACCATTTGCTATGTTGGCTAGGCAATGATGGGAGGTGCAGTCTAATAACATCTGGAGAGCCAGAGTTGGTTAATACATGAGAGAACTTCCTGTTGGACAAAGATATTGAGCATTCAACTGTTTCTCATCACCACCACCGCGACATTCCTTTCACATATCTTCCAACTGTCCCAACTTGACTGGGATGATTCTGATTAATTTTCTGCCAACCCACTTTTTCAGCTTCTTTTAAAATGTCCTGGTTTCTCTCTCCTCCTCCCACTTTCCACTTTTGTCATCAGCTTACTCAGTTACTGCAAAAATAGTTTGCAACTCAACAGGGAAGAGAAGAGAGGTGGGGGTGAAACCTTGCCCTTCCCAGTAGGCTCAGGCAAAAGGAGATTGTTGCAGCCTCTCTTAACTTTTGCATTCTTCCTCGTTTAATAACTTTTGCTGTCTTGACTACACTCTGATCTTGCTTGGCCACCTGTGAAATGCTGGAAGGTATGGCCCTTTTCATACAGTAATCTATACTCCAGTGTCATACATTAAATAGTCTGAACAGGACCATGTTTGAGGAGAGAGGTCTAAGAGGACCGGAAGATCACACCAAAAGTTCCTCTAGCCCAGCCTTCTGTTTCCTTCGATGTCAAATAAATATCTCAGAAAGCCCACAAAAAAGGCCTAATGTCCCCCATTTCCACCCACTACATCGAATATTTAGAGACACATTGGATCGTCATGGTCCCTCACTGGATGAGGGTGGAGTAGAGTCATGATCAAATCCCCAAATTCAGATTCACCCGTGCGTGACCCTGAGTTGCTCACTTTTGCTCAGCTTAACCTACCTCAAAAGGTTGTTGCAGAGGCTAAAAATGGAACAGAGGACCATCTACATCTCACAGAAAAGGAGTCCTAGAAATAGCATTGTCATCATGGAAAACAGCCATTGACAGAATTTCCTCTACTATGATTTTTTTCATTCCTCCCATAAAGCCATCTAAGCTGGAGAGATGGGGAGGAACAACTTTGGTGGGTCTGGAGGTCTGCCCTTGGCACCCTGGGCCCTTCTATATGGCACACTGTAATCCTACTTGACCAGCCACAGTTGCATCCTATGGAATCCTGGGATTTGAAGTTCAGGGAGAGGTTTTTAGAATTTGCAGCCAGAGAACAATGGTGCTTCCCCAAACTACAGACTCTAGGATTCCATACAGTAAAGCCATGGCAGCTGAAGTGGAATCACTTTAACCCCATAGACTAGAAGATGATGTAATGGATTTAAGATACAAGAAAAAAAGATTCCACCTGAACCTTAGGAGGAACTTCTTCACTGTAAGGGCTGTTCTATAGTGGAACAGACTGCCTTGCAGTGTGGTAGATTCTCTTCCTTTGAAGGCCTTTCAAAGGTTGGATGAGCATCTTTCGGGATTGCCATAATAAGATATTCTTGCATGGCAGGGAGTTAGACTAAATGGTTCTTGCAGCCCCTTGCAACTTAACCAGAAAGAGTGCTGGTTTTCAATGGGACACACCCATGTTCCTGTGCATAAAACAGCTGCTCTGCAGCTGAACCCAATGCATGTTTATTTGGGAGATAATTTTTTAACTGAGTTGCAGGGGAGTTACTCCACAGTAAAGGTGCACAGCAGGGCAGGCTGGTGATAAAAATGAGTCCTTGTGGCATATTTCACTACCCTTATTGCTCGAAACTGGTATCACCAAGATCTGTTTACAAATCTGCTGTCATATTAATCTGCTTTTAGGGTGTAGATTCCTTATCATATCAGACAGTATGCCTTATCAGGAAAGAAGCAATGTAGGCGGTTGTGTGAGAGATATACAAGTAGATTTGCAAAGTCAAACTCCTCAGAGGAGAGTTCAGAAATCCAGGCAGGTATGCCAATCCATATCAACAAACCAGTTCTAGCAGTTTTCATTGCCATCAGCCTTATAGGTTTCCATAGAGCCAATAGGTTTTAACTGTCAAGTCCCTAGTACTTCACATTACAACAAGGAGAATTCACAACAATTCATTTTTCTTGGGGAAAAACCTCCTCCTCCCAAGTACTCTGAGGATTGGAGCTAAACTCAGAGGGAATGGGGATATCTGGATTGGTGGTTGGTATGTGCCTTCAAGATGTCTTCTTGGTTTGCCACTGCTTTCCCCAAAGGCTGAGAGAGTGTAACCCAGTGGGTTTCCATGGCTGAGCAGAGATTTGAATCCTGCTCTCCAGAATCGTAGTCTAAAGCTCAAACCACTACACCATGCTGCCTGTTATTCCACAGCTGCAAAATTGAAAAGTGCAAAGTGGGAGAGGGGGTTTGGAGCGAATAAAACTGGAACAGAAAGACTTTGCACTGCAGCATTTTGCTGCAGTTCCCCCCTCTCTGTCTTCTTGTGTGTGTTTCTCTCCCCTCTCCTTCACCCACCCAACACACATGAATGAAAATGTTCCATCATATTCACACACAGCGGATTTCCATGACCCACTACATCATGCTGACCCTCTGATATCTGGGCAGGGAGGCAGAGTTTGTCCACATTCTTGCCAATCAAAAAGCCTCAGTTCTGGATCCACTATAATGCTGATGGCAATCAAATCGTGCAACCAGCTGCCTGGTTCCCAATTTAACAGCAAGGGTGGGATCTGGATCTATGTGATCCTCACAGTGGTGGTTTGGTGGCATCCATATCAATGGGGTGGCTGAGGAATCCACTTTGGGGTTTAACCTGAACTTTAAAGTCACTTTGCAAGGAGTTGCAGCTGTTTTGGAAATATCTTGGGTAAGGCTGCTGAAATTCAGACTAAAGCCCAGAGCAGATGTAGCACCTCACAGACACAGAAGCTGCCAAGTGTCTCCAGATGTTCCTAAACTGCTACACCTAACATTTATCATTGGTTGCTAGGACTGCTGGGAGTTGTACATCATCAACATCTGAATGGCTGCCCAGTCCGCATTCAATTATCATTGTGTTAAAATAAAATCCTTGCTACTTCCTGCTAATTCAACTGCTCTTTAAAGGCTCAAGAACAAGCCAGGTTGGGTCATTCTGACCTGCCAGACCTGGTGTGGGGGAACCATAAAGATTTGTTATGTACGTCAGTGCAATCTACAATAGGGAGGGGCAGCAGCAGGTCCTGGAGCCAAATTTGGCTTCCAAAAGCATTCTCAGTGGTAACACTGCAGAGCTTGGGAGTCCAATTCCAACTCATTATCAGTCAGAACTCAGAAAACCTACTTTGTTGGACTACAACTCCCAGAATCACCCATTTCGAATGGTTGTGCCCATGCTGCCGGTGTGTGTGTTGAAGTTGCAGCCCAGTAATTTTTTCACAAAGTAACTTTTCCAAACATTACCCATATATACATCTTAGCTACTTTGCTCCAATCTGAGAACACAAACAGAGGACTCTGTGAGAATTTTCCCATGCCTTCTTTTTAAGTATTCCTAAGTAACCTTTCAGGGAAAAAAAAAATCCTCCCAAGGCAATGTGCTATAAAAACACACCGCGTCAAATAAAACACCATAATTTAAAACAATGATTAGAAAGTTCTCTGAGTCCAGCCAAGCAATCCATAAGACTAATTAAACTATTTAAAACACAGTTTAAACTAGCAGCAAAAGAATCTCCTGTACTTTTGTTTCTTGAAAATATGCCATCCCGAGCTCTGAACTGCATGACATCCTACAAGCGAGGCAAGTCTAGTAGGTTTCCAGTGCCTGCTTAGAAGCCAGAAGTGATTGACTCAAATGCATTCCCCACAAATGAGTGGGCTACTACTAAGAAGACCCTGTCTGTAATGCCCATCAATTTAATTGATCTTCTAAGCAAGGGCAGCACTGAGAACCTCTAACTGCTCATTTTAAAATGGGCAAGCAGCTGCAAGAGGTCTGGAAGCTGCACTCAGCTCTCCTTCTATGCTCCCATTTTTAAAAGCAAATCCACACCAAGTGTTTTTTGGGGGGAGAGGTGGAGTTAACAACTGGAAGTAAGTTTCAGTCATGCCCTAGAGGGCATGAGGAACACTCTTAGGTTAAAAATATAATTGGGGGGGGGTGTTGGGGAGGTTTCAGGGTGCTAGGAAGCTACCTATAGCCCATTGACTGTTCTTTGCCCACCCTCTCCCCTGCACAGGTTCAGCATTTTGAGATAGCACTTTAAAGTTCAGATTGGAATCCAGTTCCAGGCTTGGGGAAATTCAGACGGGTGCAGGAGATCCTCCCAATGATGCATTACACATGGTGGAGTATACAGTACGTCCATTAGCCATGATCCATTTCCATGTGCAAGCAAACACATCTTCAGGGAAGGCCCTGCTCACTTTCCCACCACTCTCATAGGTATGTTTGGTAGGAACAGGGCCTTCTCAGTGGCTGCTCCCAGGCTCTGGAAATCTTTTCCCAAAAAGGCTAGCCTGGCACCCTCCTTACAGGGCTGCATTAAGGTTTTCGTAGGTGCTCTTGTATTTGTCTCTCCACCTCGCCTCGATGTACCCCTAGGGATGTTTTTGTAGGGCTGAAAATCCTGTTTTCATGGGCCCTAGGCACTGTGCCTATAGTACCTAATGGGTAAGGTGGCCCTGCCTCCTTATTATCCTTCTGCAAGCAAGTTTTAACTAGTTTCACTTTTAAGATGGTTTAGTTCTTTTTAACTTTTATATGCAGTCAATTATTAATTATGTTTGTTCTAACTGTTATAAGTTGCCTTGAATGCTAAACTGGTTAAAAAGGCATAACAACAACAACAACAACAAGTATATACACACAGAGAGATGGAAGAGGGCAGGTCAAGTGCCTAAACAGAGGGCATTGCTAAAAAAAAGCCAATGCAATTCTACACTGCAACAATAGAAGTATATTGCCTAGGCTGAAGGAAGTCACTGGATCACTCTATTCTATTCTATAAGAAGTGGCTTAAGGAGCTGGATATGTTTAGCCTGGAGAAGGGAAGGTTAAGAGGTGACATGACAGCTGTGTTTAAATATTTGAAAAAATGTTGTATGGAAAATGGAGCAAGCTTGTTTTCTGCTGCTCCAGAGACTAGGACATAGAGCAATGGCTTCAAACTACAGGAAAAGAGATTCTATCTAAACATGAGGAAGAACTTCCCAATGGTAAGAGCAGTTCAACAATGAAATAAGCTGCCTTGGAATGTTGTGGAATCTCCTTCTTTGGTGGTTTTTAAATAGAGGTTGTAGGGATATCTGTCAGGAGTGCTTTGATTGTGTGTCCCTACATGGTAGGGGTTGGATTGGATGGCCCTTGTGGTCTCCTCCAACTCTACGATTCTATGGCTCGGTTGCTGGTTATACTGGGAGAGAGGGTCATGAAAACCCTTTGTTTGTGGAATGGATTTTACAGGAAGCTAGGGGTGTTGGTTCTTATTTAGTGAAGAACGTAAGAAGAATAAGGTTGGATTGGACCGAGGGCTAACCCAATAGCCTATCCACAAAGCAATCCCCCTGATTCCCAAAGGAACCCCACAAACACAACCTGAGTACTACAGCACTTTTCTACTTGGGTTCCCTGACAGCCAGCACACAAAGCCATACTGCTGTAGCCATCAGGGCTAGTAGCCATTGATAGTATTAGGGACATCTGGTGCTCCCACGTGAGTGCAGCAGTGAATCTGATCTGGTTTTTAGTCTCCATTTTAAAGGAGCCGTCCAAGGTTCTAGATCTGTTATGGGGATACAAGTTCAGCACCTTGGTCAGTTCCTTCAAAGTTCTTATAGTTCAGACTGAATTGCAGAGTGAATGGATGGATACAGCTCCTGTTCAGATTTACTTGCTAACTGAATGACTGACTAGGTGCAAAACTTTGAAAGATACAGTGGCCCCTTGGTACCTGCTAGGGTTTTGTTCCAGGACCCCCATGGATACCAAAATTCATGAATGCTCAGTCCTATTATGTATGTAAAATAGTGTCCCTTATATAAAATGACAAAATCAAAGTTTGCTTTTTGGATTTTTTTTAAAGTTTCAATCCAGGCTTGGTTGAATTCATGGATACAGAAACCACAGATGTGGAGGGCTAATTGAAAAACTCATGTGTATACATTAGAATCGCCCTAAGTTGGAAACGAATCAAAGGTGCACAACAACAACAGTACATGGATGTGGCTACTTTGTAAAGCCATAGTTTTAAGCATAGTTCTGGGGCATTAGTTCCATTTAACTGTATAGGTCTACTTGTGAGTCTACACTTAGATGTTCAGGCTGTACAAATATTTAACTTTGATTTGACCACTACCCCTGTCCTCATAAGTTTTTTCCCCCTCTGTGTATCTGTTTTATTCATCATTTGTTACGTTTATTCCCCTTGCTATCTTCTAGCGAGCATAAAGGTGGCATGTATGACTGTCCTCACTTTATCCACTGAACAACCCTATGAGGTAGGCCAGGTCATGAGAAACTGACTGGCTCAAGGCCACTCAGTGACTTTCAGGGCCCAGTGGAAACTTGAACCTGGGATCTCCTAAAGTCTAACTCAGCATTTTATCCCCTGCATTTCATTATGTTATTGTTTCGCTTTGTTTTTTGAGAGCCAGAGTGTTTTGTGGTTTTAGCATTGGACTACAACTTTGGAGACCATGTTCAAATCACTGCTTGGCCAAGGAAACCCACTGAGTTACCTTGGGCAAATTACACTCTCTCAGCCTCAGAGGAATGCAAAAGCCAACCATCTCTGAACAAATCTTGCCAAGAAAAATCTGTGATAGGCTTGCCTTAGGGTTGCACTAAGTTGGAAACAACCTGAAGACACAAAACAAAAACAACCTACCTACTTATTTGACTCATTTGATTCTAAAAGTATGCCTGAAAACTTGCATGTTATTTAACTAGAAGCAGAATTGCACATTGTATCTTGTTTACAAAGGTGATTGGGAAAGGATTGTGTGAATGGAACTAGGTGGCACATGTAATCCAGAAGTCAAATCTCACTTTGCCTTAGTATACTTTTAGAGGTTCAGTGCTTAGAAACCATTCTGTAAGTCAAGTCACAGAACCATAGAAACACAGAAGTGAAGAAACCAAGTGTCATGTAGTCCAAACCCTCCTAGTTTAGGTCCATGCTGTTATCCTCACCCATTTATCAGTTTGTGTACGGACACATAGGGGAATGTGCATTCCCTGCAATGTTTTTCCTTCCACAGGGTAATTTTCTCAGAGGCATGTGCTTCAGCAACCAGATTTGCAAATTCAGCCTGTGTTTACCTTCTAAAGACCAGTCAGAAAACAAAGCAAACTAAATGCAGGATATATGCTTGAAAAAAGACGTATGCTATGACAACAGAGGTCATTCATTGCTTGAGGGGCATCTATTCTAAACAAACACCAGATATATTTTCTAGCTTGACCCTGCTTGTCTGTGGCAGAGTTCTGAAAAGTTGCTTTTTGGATTACTGCTCCCAGAAACCCCCCAGTGGTCCTGGAAGTTGTAGTCCAAAAAGTAGTTTCCAAAGTTTTGGTCAGGGGGTGTTTTTTTTCAAGGACTCTTTGAGGTTATCTGTATCCAGTGAGTTCTTAAGCGAGGGTCCATAGCTCAGTAGGAATGCTTTGCACACCAAAGATTTCATGTTTAATTCTTAGCATCTCTAGGCAAGACTGGGCAAGACTATTCTAGGCAAGACTACTCTACTCTAGGCAAGACTACTCTAAACAATGCTGGAATGGATCAGAATTGGGAAAGCTACTCCTTGTTAGTGTAGATTATACACAGCCAGATGGACAATTGCCTTGACTTGATGTTGAGCTGCTTTTTATATAACAAGACATATCCAGATTGTAGGTACCAGATCTTAGAAGCAGAATATAGGTTTTACCTTCAGCAAAACTGTTTTGAGAGGCAGCCCTTTTCAAGGACTGAATAGGAAATGCTCATTTATACAGGAGAAAGGGGTGCAGGTTGGGGACACTACTGGAGAGGGGTAAGTGCTAAGCCTATGTAATGTTCCTTATAACATCCTCCCAGCCACTGAGAACCCCTTTCATTTGCAAGTGTCCTTTAGATACGTGCTCTATATACAATATGTCCCTATATGCTCTGTGCTTAGAGCACAGGAGGGAAAAACTTTGCATCCTCCCAGATGCTTAGACTACAAGTCCTATAAACCCTTACCACTGGCCACGCTCCTGGGAGTTGTAGCCAAAACATTTGAACAATGTGAAACCACCCATCTCTCACCTGGAGAAACATAATGTTTCTGGATCGTACAACAGTGTGGCAGCAAATCTGAAAATGTCTGAGATAAACCTAGAACCACTTAAGTGAGTCCAAAGCAGAGGAGGGTTTCCCCCCTCCAACTAGGGATGTCTTGGAATCCAGCTTCTACACACGATACTGCTGCAGGACTGTCTGACCACCATACAAAAGTCACTGCCTATGACCACAGTCCTTTGCATGCAAGCCTTGGAGAAAAACCCCACTGGATGGGTGGGATTCAGTTCTTCTGAGCCGACACCAGTCAGAACTGGCTGCAGCCTCTGCATTCTAAGATCAAGTAGAAATGTACCTGAGAGGCGTGAATCTCCCTTACCTTTAAGACTTTTCCCATATCCCCAAACTCATCAAACAACCTGCCCATCAATTCTTGCACCCATGGTAGAAACTTTTAAAAAATCAAACAGGTCTCACCAAGAAGGTACTCTAAAAGTAAATTCCACCCCATCAGGTGTCTTTTTTTTCCCAAGTTTTTCCTCCCCAGCACAACAAGAATAAAAGGTGGGTGTGTGACATGCTGTTATGTGTACATTTTACACATCTCATAATTGCCATCCCTGGAGCACCTTCTGCTCCAATATGCAGTCTTTTAAAGAAAATACTGCACACTGATGCACATAGCTGCAATTCCCTGCAAACATGGAACATTGGAAATGGGATTGGGTCCCATCAAACCATAACACACTCACACATCAAACTGTATCCAGACTGCCAGTAAGAGAGGGCAAAAGAGACTTACCCAAAGGAAATCAACAAGCCCAAAGTTCAGAAAAAGTTGCTCTGAAGTGACCAGAGATCAAGCTTGCCAGATCTGGGATCTGAGCCTCTCTTTTCTCCAGGACAGCCTTTGCAAAGACTTGGGGCAGAAGTTCAGCAAAACGAAAGCTCCTGATGCCTAAGTCAAGCGGAGTGTGGGGAGTTCCGCCCATCCAGTCAGGGAAAAAAAAGAATTGTGTAGTTCTTTCCCCCACTCCACATGCGTCCCGCCCCTCTCCCTGGGCCAGGAGTTTTGCTGCCACACTCCGGGCTTAGTTGTGTGAAGTTGCAGCTTGACACAGCCTGTGAAATCCAATCCCCCTCTTTCAGGCAAGCAACAGCTGGACTGCCTCATTCAGGGCTGGAGCGACTACATGGCTTTTTGCTGAGTTTTGTGTGTCTGACTCACACCCTCAGACATGGAAGAAGAAGACCAGGCAGGCTGGATTTCAATACTGACTCTGTCTGGGAGCCTACTTTTTTTTTTGGTTTGTTTGTGAGCACCAATGTGAAGACAGGGGTGGAGAGAGAGAGAGAGAGAGAGAGAGAAAGGGAGCAGAGGAGAAGTTTCCCTCCTGAGAAGGCACTGGGAGTTTAAAAAAAAATGCAAAACAAACATATCTCTTCCTGAGATTTGCTTCCAATTTTGCCTCGAGGCAGTGAGTCATTATACTCACCATGCACTCTCACAAATGCACACTAGAGAACACACACAAAGACGCGCATGGCACATACGCACACCCTTTCCCAATGTGCTATCAACATGTTAAATGTATTCTTTCAGTCCAAGTTGTCTTGGGATAAAGGCTTGCTCCCTTGGATTGTTTTTTGGGGTTGTGTATTCAATATACTGGTGTTGTTAGGTTCACATAGCATCATTCTTTTGCTGTGGTAACCCCATGTGGATGTGGGGGTGTGCGTGAGTCATTGGTCACATGGCCCAAAACCTTGTGAGGATTACATACATGTGGGATCAGTACCAGCTGTGGTGAAGCGCTCAAGTTTTTGGGGTGTGGCTGCATGTGATAAGACATCATACGGACTGGCAACGTGTGAGTCTCGTACAGTCCTTGCCACGGCTTGACTGGGCGAGGCACAATCTGAAAAACATTGTGGGCCTGATCCAGTTCAGCATAGCCATGCTAAGGAATTCCTTCGTTGTCCATAGTATTTGGGCAAGCTGGACAAGCTGCTATCCTAGATTAGATCTTTTCTGGAGTAAATCCCATTGAACTTGATGGAACTTACTTCTTATAGACATGTGAAATGATTGCGCTACTGTATTTGCAGGAGTGTGTGAACTGGAGACTGGAAGTAACAAGTTACAGGGAAAGTAGTTATCTGTAGTAAGTTACCTTTTTTGGCAAATGAGGAACTAATGGTGTTCTGGTTTGCAAGCAGGAAAACAAGCAAGCATGATAGACTCTGTAGTATGATAAATTACATTTCTAACTGCTTTTTCAAGTTACATCTAAAAGCAATTTAGGCCCTTTCCACACGTGTATATAAAACGGATCAATGCGACCTCTAATGGAGGTCTTCCACACCTTGTGGTGCGTTTGATCGCATTTATTTTTTTGTTTCCACACGTGAATCCGCATAGGCACGGTCCGAACTGGCTTTGCGAGCACTTTTTAAAAACCTTGAAAAATGTGGTTTTTTTCCCGAGATGCGGGTTTGTGCGCACCTGCGGACGTGTGTGGAAGCGCAGATACGCACTGATTCGCCCAAAGAGCTGGGCGGCGCCATTTTGTTTTCCTCGGTAAGCAGTGAAGAACAGAAAAAAAGAGGGAGGATTCTAGGTATGTGGGTTCTTTCACTTATTTATATTTATTTATCATTTTAGAACATTCAAGGTACACACGTGTGCAGTGACGCACGGAGCCATTTTTTAAAAAAACGTCCAATCACGGACGAAGGGGGCGTGGTTAGGAAGCGAGCGGGAGATTAAATCTGATTACAGTGTGGATCTGCAGACACACGCTAGTGCGGAACACGCTAGAGCTGTGTGGAACGTTAAAAAATATAATGCGCCATTGCGCAGATACAAATAAAACCGGCCAGAACCGTCCCTACGCGATTTCGCGACCACGTGTGGAAAAGGCCTTAGAGGCATTGTCAGCAGAGTTTTCCTAGTTTTCTGTCATTCTTTTCTCAGTCCTAAAGTTGCTTTTAAAGAAATGGAAAAATAATTACTATTTTTTTTTTTTGGTAATTTTGTTGGCCGAGTTTAGGAAAATTATCTTTTTGGACTACAACTCCCAGAATCCTCCAAACAGCACATCCACTGGCATTGGAAGCCTATGTCCCCTGTGTCTATTGTATCAACAGGCACAGTTTTGCCTATTATACAAATTTTCAGAACCTGGAAATTTTTTTTTTAATTTTTTTATTTTTTTGGAGACAGCTCCCAGAATCCTTTAGCCAGCATGGCAAGATGGAGGATTCTTTAAACTGTAATGCAAAAAAGTAACATTCTTGCAAACAATTTTCCTTAGTATAGTGTAGATTTATACATAATTTTCAACCAGCACATTCATTTTGTGCACAGTTTCCTCCAAATAGATACATTTCTGTTCAATTTTTGACTGCACAACCATGTTGCAAAATTCAGAAAGGTAGAAATATGAAAACATAAATGTATCTTAATTTGCAGATTTGTTTAGGAAATGCACATTTGCATTAAAACTAAATAAGTTAAAATCAAATTGAATTCAAATGTGAAAAGAATCAGAATTCTGCATTTAATTTAAAATATAAATGTAAACTGAAACCCCATCCCTAATTCAGAATGATACTGCCTCTGACCCTGGAAATAGTCATCAAGACTAGTAGCCAGATACTGGTGGTTGTAGCCTCCATGAATTTCTCTAATTAATCTTTACAGCTTTACAGCAACTACTGGCTCTGTTCTGCAACCTTTGAAAGCTCACAATTTAATGGTTGAACTGTTTTGTATTTTGGAATATTCATGTTCAATTAACATTGAGAACCAGGAGTCAAGCTTTTGCATTCACTTTGAATATTATCATGACTTCAGGTCAGGGTGTGTTGGCAATGCATCCAATATACCAATCAGTGAGAAATGTTGCTTAATGTTAGCAGGAACTGGTTTGTTCAAGTTTAGTTGCCTCTGGTGCTTTCTCCTTTGGGGAAGGGGAGGGGGTGGAAGGGAAGATTAACCTCTTTGATAAAATGCTAGAAGCAAATAATCTTCAGGAATATCATCTCAAAGAAGCTGCCATGGTTTAGCCTTTCCCCCATCCACAATGCAAGAGGGAAACAAGAGAAAATACAACCTCATGCAAAGTGGAAGCATTGCGCTGGGATTTGATTTGCCAATACATTACAGCAGAGCATAAGGCCACAAAGAACAATAGGAAACAGAGATTATTCTGTGTAATACGTGTGTTTCATGTCATGACAAGCTTTCCTGAGTTCAGCCTACAATTTTGTCCTACCTTCCCTCTTCGTCTCAGCTGTAGGATTTGCAATATATCCAACTGGCATGTGTATATGTGTATGTATAGTTTCCTGGCATGCTTATTTGGGAGTTGGGGGCATAGTTCAATGGTACAGTGCAAATTTTGTTTGCAAAATATCAAATGCAGATGTATCTAGATAGAACTGAGAAGGATTTCAGTATGACATCCTGGACAGCATCACTGTCACTGGAACAGAATATGAGTGAGAATCATATGGCACACTAGAACCTGAATCCTCTTTCAGTCCAGTCTAGAGTAAACTCATGGACTCCATTAGATTTATCTGTGTGTTGACTCACAAATCAGCAATTAACTAGATGGGTCTACTTTAGTTGGAACTAACCAACAGGACGTCCAATGCAGCCCTTGGCATCTTCGCTAACCCACTTGTCTCTGGCACCTCCCCAAATTTTCAGCATGTGGTTTTCATGCATGTAAGTGCAAAACAACCGTTTGTAGAGTTCTTTTGTGTTCAATAGGCTCCCTAGAGCAGCCCAAGAGATGCTCTGCAATCAGATTGACCAAAATAGCAGTTGAGATGGGGTGAGCCGTGGTGGCGCAGTGGTTAAATGCTAGTACTGCAACCACAAGGTTGTGAGTTTGATCCTGCCGGTCTCCAAGGTTGACTCAGCCTTCCATCCTTCCGCAGGTCGGTAAAATGAGTACCTAGCTTGTTGGGGGCAATTAGCTAAAATACATTGTAAACCGCTTAGATAACACTTAGTTGATAAGCGGTATAGAAATAAATGCTATTGCTAAAATGCTATTGATGGTGTAGTCTTTAGCAGAAAAAAACAAATATGAGCATGCCCATCCCTGCAGCAGAGCATAATGCGTTAGGACTTCTCCATATGGGGCAAAAGCGAGGATCAATGCCTTGGACATATCCAGGGTTGTTGTTGTTTTTTGCCACCAAACTGAGGTCAACTTATGGTGACCCATGAATGAGAGATCTTCCTGATCTTCAGCAATAGCTCTGCTCAGATCTTGTAAATGCAAGACCCTGGCTTCCCAGATTAAATCAATCCACCTGTGATGTGGTTTCCTTCTTTTCCTACTGCCTACCACTTTACTGAGTATAATAATCCTTTCCAATGAGTCATAGCATCACATGGTATGCCTGAAGTAGGACGGTCTCAGTTTAGTCAGCTTGGTTTCTAGAGAGAGTTTAGAAGCAATTTGCTCCCAGACTCATTCATCCTTTTAACAGTAAATAGTTAGTAAATCCATAGAGAGCCAGTGTGGTATAGTGGTTTGAGCAATAGACTGTGACTCCAGAGACCAGGGCCATTTCTGCACTAGCCTGTTATAGTGCTATGATTCCACTTTCAACATCCTGGGCTGAAACTGCAAACCTCAGGATTCCATAGGATGTTGAAAGTGGAATCATAGCGCTATAACAGGCTAGTGCAGAAATGGGCCAGGATTCAAACCCTTTGCTCAGCTATGGAAACCCACTGGGTTATGAAAACAGAAGATGATGATTCTAGTTTTTAAAAATCTAAAATAGCAACTAACTAGAATCATCATCTTCTGTTTTCATAACCCAGTGGATTTCCATAGCTGAGCAAAGGGTTATAATATATATATTATAAGTCTTAGTAATAATGTTTAAGATTTATCAGTCTAATAGATGAAAGTCAAAGTTTGTCTGTTTGTCCATGTCAGGCAGAGAAGACCTCATATGATTGGCTGCCTGTGAAGATTTCATGGAATCCTGGGCTTGGCAGTTTAGAGAAGGGCCTTTAGAATTCTCAGCCAGAGAATAGGCTGGTTGCTATGGAGATGAGGCCTAGCAGCAAGGAGGAAGACAGTGTATTCCCTTAGGAACCCAACCTCTGCATGTTAATAATTCTGAATACAGATTGGATGGGGGAATATGGAGGAAAGTTACAGCTACTGGACGAGGCAGTTTGGGGAATTAGGGACACAGGATCTCAAATCTGTGCATTTCAATGGCATCTAATTCCTAAGGTAAAGTAAGGTAATTCCAAAGGTATTTCGAACAAGTATTACCTATGAGAAAAAAATCCTAGGCAATGCTTAGTACCGTATATACTCTAGTGATTTGTAAGATTTAACCATTACTCTGTTTATTATTGTTTTCCATTGGTAGCTTTGGTTTAAACATAAGGATCTCAATATTTCGGTTATAAACATGTGACACCAATGTCTACAATCAATTTAATTCAAAATAATAGAATTATGGTAGTCATTGTGTATGATTGATTATTAGTATTTTTTATTAACTTTTTATTAACTAGGTAAATTCATCTTCAGATTATAGGGATAAAATTACAAAGACTATTAACAAGAAAGTGAATTTACATTTTTAGTAATGACTTAAAAGTTAAGTACACGTTATTTACCAAGAGCTATATGCAACAAGGGCAGGAACCAGTTTGCAGTTATTTGTAGTCTGTTTCTTGCAGTTTTGTTAGATGCTTCTAATTTTGTTAGATATGATTTGCTTTTTTATTTGTATTTTTATTATTATTATTATTATTATTATTATTATTATTATTATTATTGTTGTTGTTGTTGTTGTTGTTGTTATTATTATTATTATTATTATTATTATTATTATTTTGCATTTGTAATTTTATGTTTTATGTATTGTTATGCAGTTTTGCTGTTTATTTGTTCTTTTTTCTTTTTCTTTTAACCTCCTGTTTAATAAAAAATGATTTTAACAACAACAACAACAACAAAACACTGGGTGAATTTGGGCAAATCATGGCTATTTCCACACTAAACTGTTATAGTGCTATTATTCCACTTTCAATACCCTGTGGAATCCTGGGGTTTGCCATTTAGGGAGGGGCCTTTAGAATTCTCAGCCAGAGAGCTCTTTGACCTCAGGAAACTACAAACTCCAGAATTCCACAGGAGGTTGAAAGTGGAATAATAGCACTATAACAGTGTAGTGAGGAAATTGCCATACTCTCTCAGGCCATTTCCGCACTAGACTGTTATAGCGCTATTATTCCACTTGCAACATTCTGTGGAATCCTGGGGTTTGCAGTTTTGGGAGGGGCCAAGTGGCCCCTCCCAAAACTGCAAACCCCAGGATTCCACAGAATGTTGCAAGTGGAATAATAGCGCTATAAGAGTCTAGTGCGGAAATGGCCTCAGTCTCAGTGGAAGGCAAAGACAAACCCCCTCTAAAGAAATCTTGCTGTGAAACCCCTCTTATAGCTCTAAGGCTGCAATGAATCAGGAACAACTTGAAGGCACATGACAACCACAACAGCAACCACAATGTATCCATAGATCTCTCCTCCTGCAGCACATTTCAAATAAGTGGATTTTCTTCCGATCATCTTTGTTCATTGCCCAGCTTTCACAATCATATGGAGAAGAATGTGTGAGTGTATGTCAACTGTCGACTTATGGCAGCCCAATGAATTTCATAGAATTTTCTTAGGCATGGAATGCCCAGAGTTGGTTTTGCCAGTTCCTCATGCCTCTTAAAAACTGTGAAGGGCTTAACTCCCAAGCATTCTTAACTTCATTGTAACTTTTGAGAAGATATGAAGAGATTAGCTTGTAGGGGCAAAATCCACCCTGCTTCCAGCTTTGGATTTCTGTCTAGAGAAGAGGGTAGCCTACAAGAAACAGAAGCTAACCATCTTTGCTTGCAAGAGCCAGGAGTCTGGACTGCCCCCTGGTTATCTAAAGAACGCATCTGTTCTACCTGAGGCATTTGCCTCTTGCCCTTTGACACTGCCTTTAGCAGAGTACTTCAAAGAAGCCCAGATATGATCTTTCCTTGCTGGCTGTGAGAGGCATTTGGCTTGGCAAAAGGCATGAATCCCGTTGGCTTCTGACTGAGCCAGAAGGAATCACTGCTGTGTAGAATTAAACATGTATTCCACCTCACTCCTGCCAGATGGTACCAAAGGCGAAACATTAATGCTCAGGCTCAGCAGGGGCACGTGGCATCTTTTGATGGCTCCTGGAATTGCATCTTGACCGATGCTATTCCTGATGCCTGACTTGGCCCTGATTTTCATGTTGTCCCCCACCTGACGTGCCAAGCGCTGCTGAACAATCAGCTCTAGCTACCCTTTAAAAGGACTGTGCCTTTCCTTTACCATTTCGGAGAATGCACTGATCAACCTCATAGGATTGTTGTGAAAGTGGAGAGGAAGAAATTATTGTATTGCAGCTTTTAGCTTGTGGGAGAAAAGTCAGGATACCACCCTGTTTCCTCACAGGGGCCAAGCAAATTTCTTCACAAGCAGATAGGAATGGGTGAGAATTTCAGTGGCTTTAAAAAAAAATAAAAATATATATTGTTTTGCAAATTTCTTCATTATCATAATGGGGAAAAAACCTTGAAAATTTATTTTAAAAATGAATTACGTGTGACAAAGCAAAATGGATGTTGTCATCCATGCTGAAGGGGTTGTGCGCTCAGCTCTCTGAACTCTGACGTTGAATCCATATGTATTTAAATCTCTATGCATCCAACCGCATTTACAGTCCTGAGTTTGGGTTCCTCCTCCACTTTGCTTTTCCCCATCAGCCTCTACATCTATAATACTCATATGGCAAGCACATACAGTATGGAGTTCATCACGCTAGGAATAGCTGTACCTATTGAATTTGGAGAGAGCCAGAATGGTGTAGTATTTTGCAAAACTGCATTCGGTGACATTCGTCCTTCATCGCTCTTTGCTTCTCCTTTTCTGTGTTGTACCCCTTACCGCTCTCCCCCATCTAATTTAGATTGTCATCTCCTCGAGAGTCTTGTCTCTTGCCTTGTGTTATTCCGTTAAGTGCTTCATAGGTTGCCAGTCTGATATAAATGATGAATAATAGAAGGCTCTGAACTTTTGCAGACAAGGGGCTGTGTCACATTTCTTTAATAGCATTCCAATAAAAGAAGGCATTCTGCCAACCAGCCCATGCATGGCCCTCATGTGTACTTGGATAGATTAACAAAGTGATTCGATGAAAGAACCAGTTCTTTCAGCTTCATGAGTTGAAATGCCACTAGATTGTAAATCCAAGTGGGAGTCACAGGAATGCTCAGTTATTAGGTCTGGCCCAATAATTTTTGCTGCCTGAGGCAGAGGAGCAAATGGCACTCCTCCTCACTCCTGTTTTCAAACCCAGCCACAATATTTTTGGACATGTGGCAGGAAGTCCCACAAACAACTCTCCCCATCCTTGGCAGTAAACAAGCAATATTAACAGAGTAAAGAAGCACTTGCTGGGTTTTCATGGCATCCCAAATTATTTGCATTAATTCCATAGCCAATACATCATTTTACCTCTTCTCTCTGTTCCCACAGAATTGTTATTGCCCTAGCTTCAAAGGCATATTTTCAAAACATTTTTTTTCCACAGGATAATTGCCCAGGATCCTGTACCAGCTACTTAGGCCATTTCTGCACTGAGACTGTTATAGTGCTATGATTCTACTTTCAACATCCTATGGAATCCTGGGGTTTGTAGTTCAGGGAGGGGCCGACCGGCCCCTCCCTGAACTGCAAACCCCAGGATTCCATAGGATGTTGAAAGTGGAATCATAGCGCTATAACAGTCTAGTGTGGAAATGGCCCTAGTTAAGCATACTTAAGAATACTTAACTAAACAGCATCTCCTAGCCTGACACCTCCTCAAATCTGACAGAAACACAATTCACCCACGCTCCAATCACCAGAAAAATGAATCGCCTTTTCCTTATGCAGCTGCTGCCCGGTAAAATCAGTTGCGGGGTGTTAGCATCATGGCAATAGCGTCAACAATAATATGTACAAAATAGTTACCTAGTTTTACTCATTCCTGACTGCAGCTAGCATGATGTAGTGGTTTGAGCATTGGACTACGACCCTGGAGACCAGAGTTCGATTCCCTGCTCAGCCATGGAAACCCACTAGGTGACCTTGGTTGCATCACATACTCTCAACCCCAGAAAACCCCATGATAGGTTTGCCTTAGGGTCACCATAAGTTGGAAGGGACTCAGAGGCACACAACAACAACCACAACTGTTCAGTATTCACAATTGCTTAGCCACAGCTGTGGTACTATTGCCACAGTTGCAATGTCCCTCTCAACCTACTTTAGCAGGTATCAGCTGCATGGGGATAAGGAGTTCCATTCTGCTGGTGACTGAAGCGAGGGTCAATGATGTTTCTGTCAGGTTTCTCTCCTGGACTGATGTGGAGGCATCAGTCCAGGAGAGTTTACTTAGTTCCGTATACTGAACTAGGTAGCTGGTAGAGCATTCTGGCTGTTATCATTAAGTGGATTTTCAGTCTCATCTTTCCCCATATATGACTATCAAAAAATGTTGTTCAAAAGCTGGTAAAATACTATCAATGGCTTTGAGTAGCATAAGCAAAACACTTCCTTCTGTTCCAGAACCAAACCTAGTGGATGACCCAGGCAATGAAAAGAATAGGGAGACAATATTCATGGATTTTTCCTCCTACAAAAGCCTTTCTTGACCCTGCTCCAGAGGGTCCTTCCAACGTTCTGGAGCAGATTTCCAAGAGCTGCAAAGCGAAGGGTTGCCAAGTCAAGATTACCCCAAGTCCTGAGGTTTTAGGACCAAAATCTGAAATTTTGAGACAACCTCTGTGATATCTTGCTGGGGGCAGGCCCTAGTGATGTTATAATCAAATTGGGAGGGGTTGCTAATATGCCAGAGGACAGGATCAAAATTCAAAATGATCTTGACAGATTGGAGAGCTGGGCCAAAGCCAACAAAATGAATTTCAACAGAGAGAAATGTAAGGTCCTACACTTAGGCAGAAAAAATGGAATGTACAGATATAGGATGGGGGATACATGGCTGGATAACAGTATGTGTGAAAGGGATTTAGGAATCTTGGTAGATCACAAGTTGAACATGAGTCAGCAGTGTGATGCGGCAGCCAATAAAGCCAACATGATTCTTGGTTGCATCAATAGGAGTATGGTGTTTAGATCAAGGTAGGTAATGGTACCACTCTATTCTGCATTGGTTAGACCTCATTTGGAATACTGTGTCCAGTTCTGGGCACCTCAGTTCAAGGAGGATATCGACAAGCAGGAATGTGTCCAGAGGAGGGTGACCAAAATGCTGAAGGGTCTGGAAGCCATGCCCTATGTAGAGTAGCTAAGGGAGCTGGGTATGTTTAGTCTGCAGAAGAGAAGGTTAAGAGGGGACATGATAGCCATGTTTAAATATTTGAAGGGATGTCATGTCAAGGAGGAAGCAGGCTTGTTTTCCGCTGCTCCAGAGACTAGGACATGGAGCAGTGGATTCAAGTTGCAGGAAAGGAGATTCCACCCGAATCTCACGAAGAACGTCCTGACGGTCAGAGCTGTCCAGAAGTGAAATATGGTGCCTTGAAGTGTGGTGGAGTCTCCTTCTTTGGAGGTTTTTAAGCAGAAGCTAGATGGCCATCTGTTGGGAATGCTTTGATGTGGGTTCCTGCATGACAGGGGGTTGGACTGGATGGCCCCTGTGATCTCCTCCAACTCTATGATTCTATGATTTTATGTTACATGGGCTGGCCCCTGATAGTGTCATGAAGCAGGATGCATCAGTCATCAACCACAGTTGCACAAAGCATGCCACTGAAATACAAAACACCAAGTCTAATAAATGAGGAATACAAATGCACACACACAGTGGCATCCGTAGGGTCAGTGTCACTGACTGCAGTAACCCATGGTGTCACCCCATGGAGCCTTTTCCATCCAGAAGCCAGAATTCCAGGGGTCCCAGTCGATGGCCTACCCTCTGGGCATCCTGATCTACCTGCCTGGCTCTGCATGCATTAAGGCATTCAAGATCTCCTCTAGTCACAAGAAAAAAAAAAGGGGGGTGTCCTACATGGAGCTATATGGGCTGTCATAGAGAGGGGGAAGAAGGAAGGGGCTGGCAATCATTTTGGTGTCACCTCTGATGGTGACACCTGGTGTGGTCTGCACCCCCGTGCACCTCCTAGTGACACCACTGCACACACACTCCTTTCAAAGCAGTGCCCCTGCCCTCAGATTCCTCTCACTTGTCCTAAAGACTGGAGAAGAGACACTAGCCCTGAGAATCAGGAGCAGGCCCTGAGATCTGGCAAGCCCAAGTAAAAATCACCTCCCTGCTTCTCTTAAGAGGGGAAACTCAGAACCACAGTTTAACAGTGAACCATGAGATGGAGTAGAATTTCCAGCCAGTTAGCTCCAGGGGATGACCGTGCCTCTGGTCTGTGTGGGAGGAAGAAACATGCCTAATACTACAAGCATCTTTGACAATGCAAGTATGAATAATAAACATGAATCTTTCAACTTTTAAAAATTGTTTTTACTCTGCAGTATGTCTGTGTGTTTGTTTGCATACATGCAAACATACACACACAGCTTCTACTCTAACGCTCAACTCTTTCCTTTTTCTATTTATTGAGGTTTAAAAATACAATAAAACTTACAGAAATTGCAAAAAATAAGGAAACATAAAAAGAGGAAAAACAAAGGAAAGTAAAAGAAAAGAGAAAAAAATGACTTCTGATCTTCTTTTTGGCAGCTACACATGGATATGATTATTCATACCCCTCTGCCCTAAACTACAACATATTCTCTTCTTTTGAGAGTCCTACTCAGAATGAATTTTTGAAAAGTCACACAGCTCATTGATAACCAGAACAAAGCTTCCGACTTTTAGGTTCTTTGGAGAGCACATAATGGGTATGACCTAACTGCAGAACATGAGCTCATACATTGGTATATTAATGGAAATTGCTCCAAGTATCGCCCCAGTATTCCCGGCATCACTAAGAAGAGATGTCACTAGATTTCCTAATTAGGAGACAGTCTATAACTCAGTGGTAAAGCACACTGTTTGCATACAGGTAAAATCTCTGATGTCTCCAGCTAAAAGGAATAGATTGCAAACGAAGACTGTGACCTTGGAGACAGCCTGTCAGAGTAGACATTGTTGAGCAAGATGTTAAAAATGTACTTGTTTCAGAAAGCCTTCCTTGATTAGTCCAAGCTAACATCTTAGTCTTGAACTGCAAGAAAAGTCTGTCTATTGTATATTTGGGTTGTTGTCGTTGTGTGCCTTCAAGTTGATTCCAACTTATGGTGACCCTAAGACTGAAAAGTCAACATAGTACTTGAGGTCTCAAGTGGTTTGGAAGAAAAAGAATGGTAGATGGCTCAGATATATGAGATGTCTCAGAAGATTTGTTGTAGCGGCTTCAAGTTGTTTCCAACTTATGGTGACCCTGAGGCAGACCTATCATGGCTTTTTTTTTTTTTTTTGGCAAGACTTGTTCAGGGAGGGCTTGCCATTGCTCTCCTCTGAGACTGAGAGAGTATTGTTGTTTCCGCACAAGAGTGTTATAGTGCTATGATTCCACTTTCAACATCCTATGGAATCCTGGGGTTTGCAGTTTCAGGAGGGGCCGCCTGGCCCCTCCCGAAACTGCAAACCCCAGGATTCCATAGGATGTTGAAAGTGGAATCATAGCACTATAACACTCTTGTGCGGAAATGGCCTATGAGTTGCCCAAGGTCACCCACTGGGTTTCCATGGCTAAGCAGAGGTTTGAATTCTGGTCTCCAGAGTTGTAGTCCAACACTCAGAGCAGTACACCATACTGGTTCCCAGTATGCTTTTACATTTTTGGAATTAAGCAGTATATAAACCCTCATAAATAATTAAAAAATTAAAAAGGATTAATAGTCCTAATTCCTACTTCCTTAGCTTGGAAGACAAATTTGTCCAGCATGTAGGGCTGACCCAAGCCGCTATGCTATTTGAGGTGACTGACAAACTGGTGCTATATGTGGAAGCCAGTTGGACTGGTTGATGAATTGTTTGTCAGCACTTTAATAGGACAGGGTTGCCTGTCTTGCCTCAGAGAGGTTTAGGAAATGCAGGGCAGATTGTCTGGAGCACATAGCTATACTTCATTCAAGAGGAGTAGCCAAAGGCTTATCTTGTTTGCCCCATCCACTCTGCCACTTGAGGTGTCCATTTCATGCTCTGCCTAGTCACAGGGTCAACCTTTCAGCCTGTGATACTCTGGTGAAGCATGAATTCAGAGTCATTTCCTCAAACCTTGGAAGAATTACAGTGGCCATGACCACTGGAAGGTTCTGGGAGCTGTAGTTCAAAAAAGTATCTTTTCAAAGCTATGCATTCCCCAAGAAGTTCTTCTCTGGATTAGAATGCAGAACAAGATTCTCTGGATGCCAAATACATGCAAGAGCCCAGAATGTGAACTCCATTTCTTGTGCATCAAGGCAGTCTTTTTATTATGGGAATGCAGCGGCCCCTCCACTTTTGAGAGGGTTTGGGGTGCAGAACTCTCATGAAAGTGGAAAAATTGCACATAACTCCCGCCCTCCTGCCTGCTCCTGCTCCCATGGCTTTCCATGGCCTCCCCTCCCATTCCCTTGCTTTTGCCCTGGCGCACATGGCTTCCTTTTCCACACTGAGGCAAAAGGCAAAAGAATGGGTGCCTCCTTTCTCAGTGCACAGAGCTCCCCTCTCCCATTCCCTTGCCTTTTGCTTTGGTGAGCTTTCTCTCTGCACCCGAGCAAAAGGTAAAGGAATGAGGAGGGGGCAGTTCTCGGGAAAAAGGTTTTCATCATATACATTCATCAAGAAATCTCATCACAGTCTATTCTAAACTGAGCTACTCAGAGCTTCCACATTGTGACAGAGTTAAGAAGGAACCATCCTTACAGTAATATGTAAAATGTGAGTGTATACATGGTTGCAGAACATGGAACTTTTATTTTTTGGACTACAACTCCCATCAGCACCAGTGCTTTGGGGATTCTGGGAGCTGTAGTCTAAAAAGTGTTTCCAAATTCTGCAGCGATGTGTGCATTCAGATCTAACAGATTCTTTCCACCCTGCCTTCATCTGCACTCTCTGAAGCAAGTTCCCTTCCAAAATGTATATCACACGCAGATTCCAGGTTTTTCCATTATATTATGGGGAGCTTGATTTGCCAACTTGTGACAGAAGTAATGCTACAGAGTGAAAAGCCAGACTCCTCTTTCTCTTTGCTTTTGCATTTCAGGAGCAAGATTAACAGCCTTGGAATTTGCCAGTCACCAGTCACTAAGAGTTGCATCATTGCTCTTGGTTTAACTCTCATCTTAAATTAAAACTACCCAAGATGCCCATTGGGAAGTCTATAAAGAGCACCCAGAAATACACCAGAAAGGAGAGGCAAGGTCAGAATCACACATGAGCCAGAAGTGCCAATCCCTGTTTGCTGATAAAAATGTAAGCATCCAGTGAGTTTACCAGAAATGGACCAGGGCTGTGCTTCACGGTACAGATAGGAAAGAATGCTTTGGCTTAGCGAGACTCTAAATAAATTAGTGAATAAATGTATATCTTACCCCATATCAAGCACTATGGGGCAGCATACAACAAAACCATATTAAAACAGTTTAAAACTGTTCATGCCTTAATTACCTCCCAGTTGGACTGTTGTAACATGCACTATACAGGGCTGCCCTTGAAAAGGGTTCAGAAGCTATAGCTAGGGCAAAATGTGGCAGTCAAATTATTATTGGATGTGCAGTTTAGAAACTATATAATACCAGCTTTACAACAACTGCACTGGCTTCCACTTTGCTTCCAAGCCCAATTCAAGATGCTAGTTTTGAACTATAAAGTCCTAAACAACCTGGGGCTGAACATATAAAAGATATCTCCTCCCATATGAGTCTGCCTGAAATATAAGATCATCGGTGGAAAGCTTGTTATGAGTCCCCCCACATTCAATAGGACTTTATCTATAGCTACACCCTAAGTATGGACCTCTTGTCCAGAAGAGGTCAAACTGGCTTCATTTCCTTCCATATGGTCTTTGACTCTTAAAATTAGATGTATCTGCTCTGGCTATTTTTCCAACTGTATCTGCTGTTAGAATTATTTTTAGAAGAGTTTGGACTAGATTAAAATAATTCAAAACCATAAAGTACGCCATTTGGTAAAATCAGATTCCAAAGACTTTGAGAAAAAAAACATAACTTTGACCTCATACTAGAATGACTCCCATGTTGACTCTAACCAGACCTTCAAGGAAAGGGTATTCCATAACCAGGGGGCCACAGCAGAGAAGATCATAGTTTCCACTTTATCTGCAAACGGTGAAAGTTTGAAACCTCCATAGTGTTGCCTGGTCAGCAACATTCCATTTCTTATATTATATTTTTTAAAGATTTTTTTTATTATTTGTATCACAAGACCAAGTCATATTATGTTTTACATAATTATAAGACATTATGTCACATTCATTTCTAGTTGCCTTACTTGTTTTCCAAGAAGAATAGTTTAGAACAAACATTTTGTCCTATAAGTACTTTCTGATTCTTAATTTAACCATTATTTTAAAGGAACTTCTAAAATTATTTCACCAATATGCACCAAGAGTTTGGGGCTGAATCAAATGTTGCTATAGCCTTCACCTAGTCATCTCGTAACACTCTATGGATTTTGGATTTACTGATTAGTCCAATGGGATGCAAGTCCTAAAGGACCAGGCTGTGCCTATAAATTTTTTTGCCAGAATCCTGTTGGGGCATTCTATACTCATAAGTGGGTTTATGTGTGCAGGAAATAGAATTGCAAAGATGTGCAATGTCTATATTCAGTACAGGGGTTCTGCTTTCCAACTAGGCCACTTTTGCACCACACTTTATACTGCTATTATCCCACCTTCAACATTCTGTGGAATTCTGGGACTTTTAGTTTACTGAGGCCAAAGAGCTCTCTGGCTGAGAATTCTAAAAGGCCCTCCCTAAACTGCAAACCCCAGGATTCTATAGGATGTTGCAAGTGGAATAATAGCACTATAACAGTCTAGTGCGGACAAGCCTTAAGTAGCACAGCCAGCAAAGGGACTGATGTATAATGGGACACCAACAAGGGGTTCTGATGTGCATCAGGCACTTCTGATGCACATCGATTATGCATCTTCACAATTCAGTAACCAGGTTTCTTAGCGCCTCTTCTACTTAGCTCAGGGCACGCAGACTTACGTTGCATGAAGGAACATAAAGGATTCCAGTGCTTTTAATTGCTTGTTTTAAAATGCAACAGTGTTTAGTGTATCTGCAGGTGTTTGGTTCTAGGACTGCCCACAAATGACAAAAAATGTGAATGATCATGTCCCATATTATTAAATGGTAGTGATGTTTGCAGAGATGCTTCAGCACATTTACGTCATCAACACTTTACGTATACAATGCAATGCTCCACATTTGCTGGAAATTGCAGGTGTGGACGTTGCACGTTTTGAAAGCTATCCCTATAGAACCAAGAGAATGGTGGAGTGTCACAGAAGCTTTGATCTTGTGACACTCTATGTGGTTGTCATTGCATCTGTAGATTATATTCTACTCGGCATTCTGTTGATCTTCTTTCTAGCCCAATATTTTCTCTTTCTCTCCTATGTACATGGTATTTCTCTGTCAGTGCTCCCTATCTTTGGATGTCCCTCCCCTGTCTGATCTTCACTTCTTCTTGACCTTCTTCAGATAAAAACTCTATAAAAAAACCTCTCGCTTTCGGTAAGCGATTGGCTTAGTCCTGGCACTCTGTGACTTCTGCTGCTTCTTTAGCGAATCCATTTCCCCCAATTTGCTCTTCCCATCTGTCTCCTTTGATTGTGATCCTGTAGGCAGAGTCTGTCTTTACCTCATCTGAGTACATTGCCTGGCTATTTTAGGCACTTAAAATATTTATTATTAATAATAACCTGACTTACTGCTTACATAGATAGAGCCTTTTAGGTGTTCAGAGTTCTTCACATACACTGCCTTAGGAAGCTTTACAAAAGTACTCCAAAGCTAAGATAGCATGGAAAACGTAATTTGTGGAAGAAAGCTCCCAGAATCTCCAACGCAGCATGGTTCTAGAATTGAGGCATGCAGTGGCATAAAATGATAGCATTTCAAGGTGGTAAAATGGATCACACTAGTTCAGTCTGAAGCCAGAGAAACTCATGATTTAATGTTCCAAAAATAATAGCTGGAATTCAGCTTGGGATTGAATGTCATTGTAAATGGCCTTTGGGGTGTGAATTGGGTAGTTTTGCAATGTCCATATTCCCTTAGGGGCTTTTGTACAATGTACAGGTATCTGTTACACAATGGTAGCCAGTAGCATGACTGATACACCATGATCTGATGTGCAACGGGCACCAAGGCACATCAAGATGAACACTGATGCACATCCAGACACTGGCTAGGAAATGCCAGATCATAACAGAGCACACAATGTGGATCAGTAGTGCCCAAAGCACATCGGAAATGCCTGGTGGGCATTGGAGCACTATTGCCAGTGCCTGGAAGCACATCTTCACCAATGAGATTTTGTTGTGTTGCTGCAACACAGCTATGAATCTGTAAAATTATGAAATGTAGAATGTGCTGCAGGATCTTGGTCAATAAAAACGGCAACAATTCGTAGTAGTAATTCATGCAGCAAGATTTCAGAGACTGAATGTAAGAAACACCCTGATAAGGACAGCTGCAATGTCATACTGGAATCTATGCAGTAATACGATTTGCCATCTGCAATGAGCTGGTGGGAACACAAGCTTGAAAAAGTTGTTGAAAATGGTGACGCAAAAAAAAAAAAAATCCTATAGGACTTAAAGATTCAGACTAATAAACAATTAGAACATAATAGACCAGACATAATTGAGGTTGAGAAAAAGGAAGGCTTATATTATTCACGCAACAATTCTGGGGAACATCAGAATTGAAGATGAAGAGTGGGGAAATATTATGAAATACTGAGACCTACAAACTGAGATTCAGTGATTCTGGGAAGAGAAAACAACTGTGGTTCCAACTGGGTATTGGGAACATTTTCTAAGTTGAAGCTGCATAGCAATTGGGTGACATCCATGCAAAACTGATTAAAATTTAGCTGACTTTAATTGAAAATTAATTCTTCATTAAAAGTCATTAATATCCGCCACTTATACTTGCTATTATATTATTTTACCTGCATATAAGTAACCCTTAAATGTACTTAAATTGATGATGCTATAATAAGGAGTAGCACTAGATTGCCTTTGATCTTGGAAGCTAAGCAGGGTGAGCTCTGGTGAATACTTGGATGGGAGATCACTGTGGATACCAGGTGCTGTGAGCTATATTTCAGAGAAAGTTAATGACAAACCACTTCTGAGTATTCCTTGCCTATGAAAACCCTATGAAATTTGTGGGGGTCACCATAACATAAGACAGCAAGCATGGTATAGTGGTTTGAACATCCGGCTATGATCCTAGAGACCAGGGTTTGTTTCCTCACTTGGCCATCAAAACCTACTGGATGCCATCTTGAATGGGAAATTAAAGTAATGGACATGAAGGAAATAGAAAAAAAAATCTCTCAGTTGTTAAAGACAATTCTACTCAACAATTTGATAGAGAATGGCAACCAGTTACAGATTGGATTAAATATAAGGAAAGATAAAGATCATAAGAAGTAATAGAACAAAGTAAGAGGGAGAAGTTTTTGGTTAAAAGCTGCAATTAATAGATGTTTATTTCTTTAACTGTTAAAATTAGAATATGTATAGAGGATAAGAAAGAGAGATGATATAAAGAGAGGTGGTAATTAACAAATCGGACTGAGGGTATAATTTGGGGAAAATGCAAAAAAAATTGAATTGAGGGTTGGAGAAGAATGTGGATTGCATAATTATAGGAATGATTGATGTTGAAAGAAGATAAATTTTATAATTGTGGACTTTTTTAAACTAAAAGTTTATAAAAAAAAAAAAGATTCCTACTGGGTGACCTTGGCTGCATCACACATTCTTGGCTCCAGAAAACCCCATGATAGGTTTGCCTTAGAGTCACCATAAATCAGAAATGACTTGAAGGCACACAACGACAACGCTGTAAGTCAACAAGCAACTTGAAGACGCATGGATGCGTGCATGGGTACATGCACACACACTGAGATTGAACAAAAGGAAATTAAACTATCATTGACTAGGCAGTTGATTATTACATTAACTACAGTCCATTTCCTTCATTTTCCTATTGATTATAGCATAAGTTAAGATAAATTTTATTCTCGCACACCAGATGAAATACATATGGATTTATGTCCTGGATACAAGTATGAACTGTTTGAACAGAGTTTCTGCTGCAAGTGAAATCTGTAGATCTTTTGGATATCCCGCATATCCAAATGGGCTAGGTTAGGTGGCTATTATCTCTCATTTTATCACAACTGGGTTTAGCTCTAGGCCAAAAGTGTATTTAACAAACAGCTGTGTAAAGGAAACCAGCCTTATCTCTGCCAGAGTCTGCTCTCTACCTGTCCTCTAGCTTAATCCTCATTCAGAGCACATCCGCACTTCTGCTCACACACTCTTGCCAAGGTCTGGCCTTTTAATTTTTTTTTTTTTAAAGAAACAAATCTGGAAATCTTCCCAGATTGTTCAGCGCTTCTGCCATCACTTCTGATTTATATTGTAGGGGAAGTGAAGGTGACCAACCACTGGTTACTTTGCATTTGGGCTGGAGACAGGTGATAGTTTTATTAGAGGTTGAGAGGAGATGCTGTTTTATACAATGCAAACCTCCATGGCTGAATTTGCCACCAAAAGTCTAAGACTAAACAGGGAGCTTCTGGCCTTCCAGAGATTTGGAAAAACATCTCAATACAAAGTGGTTTATGCATGGATATGAAAGCTGGATAGTGAAGAAAGCAGACAAGAAAAAAAATCAATTCATTTGAAATGTGGTGTTGGAAGAGAGATCTATGGATACTATGCATGATACAAAGCAAACAAATGGTTCTTAGAACAAATCAAACCAGAAATCTCACTAGAAGTAAAGATAACCAGTGGTGTCATTGAGACGGTTCATAATAATTCCCCGGAACTGGTTGTTAAAATTATTGAAAGACACGGATACTGAGGAGGTTTAAAAGGGGAGCCAAGTGAGAAAAGGGGAGGAGGAGGAGAAAGAGACTAGTGGAGATAAGGGGGACAGAGGGTCTTTCTGCACTACACTGTTATAGTGCTATGATTCCACTTTCAACTTCTGGTGGAATTCTGGGGTTTGCAGTTTATAGAGGCCGAAGAGCTCTCTGGCTGAGAATTCTAAACAGCCGTCCCTAAACTGCAAACCTCAGGATTCCATAGGATGTTGAAAGTGGAATAATAGCACTATAATAGTGTAGTGTGGAAAGGTCCAAAGAGGCAAGAGGGTCAGAGGAAAGAGAAGAACTGGATCCTTTGGAGCCATGGGAGAGAACCAGGGACAGGGACGAACTAAACAGCCCACTGTCCAGCATGGCTAATACAGAGGGGCTGGAGGAAACACTAGCCCAAGGTGGAGCTGGGATAGCAACATCACCATCTCCTGGGATCTCCTTAGGGAAACAGCAAGCGTCCCCAGAACTGGTTGTCAATTATTTTGAATGACACCACTGAAGATGACTAAATGGAGACTGTCATTCTTTGGACATATTATAAGATGATGTGACTCTCTGGAACAAACAATAATGCTTGGTAGAGTTGAAGGTGAGAGCCAGCATGGTGTGGGGCTTTTTGAGCATTGGATTATGACCCTGGAGACCAAAGTTTGATTCCTCACTCAGCCATGGAAACCCACTGGGTGACCTTGGCCGTGTCATACACTCTCAGCCCCAGACAACCCCATAAGAAGTTTGCCTTAGGGTTGCCATAAGTCAGAAATGACTTGAAGGCACCGAACAACAACAAAGCAGAAGATTGTAGAAGAAAAGGAAGACAGAATTACAGATAGATTGACTCAATGAGGGAGGCTATGACCCTGAATTTGCAAGATCTGAGAAGGGAAGTTAAAGACCAGGGATCTTGGAGATCTCTGATTCATAGGGTCACTGTAAGTCTAAACTAATTTGAGAGCAAGTGACAACAAAAATGCTTTTTAAAAAGAATGCTTTGAGGTGTATACTTTTAAATAATTAGGTACATGCAGATTTCTGTCTCTTCAGCTTTGGTATTTAGCTCTGGTTGGCTCCAGCTCATATCAAGGTCTGTGATCATGCTTTTCATTGGTGAACCCCTCCATAATATCATTTCTAGAATTGGCCATGCACTACCAGTTTGCTCACAGTGCATGTCTAATGGCCTTGTGACATACTTTGAGAACTGAAGCTCAGCTGAAAGGTAGCTGCAGAAATATATCTGCCTTTCAAATGGAGTTTTGGAAATACATAATTTAGAGCTTTCTTGAGTTAGCTCCAGCTCAAGGGAATATCCAACTTGATGAATTATTTGGCACCAGCAAATGAGGGCATCATTTCTGCTCTGGTTGGTAGTTTGATTTTTTTAAAAAGACAGATAGAAAAAGATTAGCTTCTGAGAGCCAGTGTGATATTTAGTGGTTTGAGTGTTGGTCTAGAGCAAGTGACAATAAAAATGCAGGAGACCAGGTTTTGAAACCTGGGGTTTGAAACCCAATGGGTGACCTTGGGCAAATCATACTCTCTAAGCTTCAGAGGAAAGCCCTCTCTGAACAAATCTTGGCAAGAAAAACCCATGATAGGTCTGCTCACCATAAGTTGGAAATGACTTGAAGTCACTACAATAAAATTTCTGAGATGTCTCTTAGATTTGAGCATCTACCATTCTTTTTCTCCCAAACACCCTGAGATCTGCACTACCATGTTGGCCTTTCAGTCTTTCATATGACTTGTAAAGCTCCTATTCTTATTAGTTCTGCCTTGAATTTGTCATCCATTTTGAAAAATGGGACTTTTCCATAGAAATGAATAACTAAAAGATAGCATTTATTTCTCTGGATTACATTTTCACCTTGCAAGCGATCTGCTCCTTCACATGAACTGTGAGACTCCTTCTTTCTGTGTCTCTTTTTATTTTCACTGTAAGAACTTGCTTGACCAGAATTCTTTTCACAGGCATTCAGTTTATTACCATAAACTGGAGTTTGGATACCTTGTTTTTATATTTGAGGTTAGCAATGTAGTTTGCTGGCATATTTGCTGCTGAATAGCCATGTATTATATATTAATAGCTTTGATCTCACTGTCTAGTATTTAGAATCTGTCAGTGGCAAAATATTAACCCAGTATTGTATTTAAAAGCTTTTTTTTTCATCCAGTGCTATAGTTACAGCTTGATCCTACTCTGTTCTGATTCTGCTATGTCCACATATAATTCTGCCCAATGTAGTATTGAACTGCATGCAACTCAAAGTTTTCTTCTCTGCAGGAATGGAAGCCTTGTGCAAAGTAGTTGGATTTACTTTTACCAAAATGACAACAATTTTTTTTCCAAATAAAGCATAGTCTTGAAGGTCATAAAGCACTCCATACCAGCTACAAGAAGATTCTTATTCTTTCTCTTTTGGCAGTAGCATTTGTAGCAGAAGATCTCAATAGTCTGAGCCAATTTTCTCTGGCTAGAATTCTTTTTTTTTTTTTGGTGCATTGAACACACCTTGGACCCATCTATATAATCACTTGGTTAGTACACCCTGAAGCACTAAATGCTGTTTGATCTTGGAAGCTAAGCTGGCCCAGACCTGGTTAGTATCTGGATGGGAGACCACCAGGGCATACAGGGACTGTAGACTATATTTCAGAGCCAGAATAGTGTAGCCATTTGAGTGTTGGACTACTGTGACTACTTACTGTGTTAAGCATGCTCTGAAATGCATAAACTTATGCTTTGTTGCAAGCTATTTTTCAAAAAAGTAACTTTTGCTGAAAGCTACATGTTTGGGCTACAGATCTCCTGGTTTTCATCTTTGAAATGTTGAATGGTATGTTAAGATTAGAGAGTCATGGTGGTGTAGTGGTTTGAGCATTGAACTATGACCTTGGAAATCAGGGTTTAATTCCCTGCTTGGTCATGGAAACCCACTGGGTGAGCCTGGGTGTGTTCCACATTCTCAGTCCCAGAAAACTCTGTCATAAGCTCACCTTAGGGTCTCCATAGGTCACAAACAATTTGAAGGCATACAAAAACAAAGTTTATGTTTCAGAGGAAGGACATAGCAAACCACTTTCGAGTATTCCTTGTCTAAGAAAATCCTAAGAAATTCATGGGATTGCCATAGCTAGACATGCAACTTGAAGACACAAATACACACACCTTGACTCAGAGCTGAGAAAATTACTTCCCCAGTGCCCCCTTCAGATTTGGCCAACACCTCATCCAGCTTCCTATTTGACTTACAGTGATTGTAAGATTATTATAAAACATTTTGTGTTGTCCTGAGAACTTTGTTATAGGATAGCTTGTAAATAACGTAAGCGAGCAAATGTTTAAAGCCTGCTTACCCGAAAAGGGATAACTTTATTACTTCCCGTCTCTGTCCTCCTTGCTGCAAAATGCAGCTAGATGTACATCAAAGCTTTATCTGATTCCATGCACACTGCCAACAGTTCTCAGCAATGTTTTCTGGCAACAGCAAGCTAGATAAGAACTGAAACATGCGCCAGGTTAACTCTCTGGGCTTTTACACTGTCACAGATGGCACACTCCCTGATAATGTGGGGTTGGCTGTGACTAGCCTTCCCTGAAGGGGCAGGGGAGCAATTAGAAGGATTTTTCTGAAGACTTAATGGAATCCAAAGGATTCTTAAATGCCCTGGGGGATTATCCGCATGGCAGGGATGGAAAATATTTATAATTATTCATTACCATGTTGAAAAACAGGTTTTTCTGATAGTTGGGGAATCTCATCAGGAAAATTAATCAACCAGCAAGAATTTTGCACAATTTGCTCCTGGTGTTTGAATGTCCTGAAATATTGCAGATGAATTATTCTGTGGATGAAAGATTTTTTTTTTAATTTTTATTTTTGGCACAAAATCCTGTTTGCTGTACAGAAAATGAGTTTTGCAGAAAACAGTTTTTTTTTCATGTGTTTTTCTTCTCAAAACAATTCTTCAGCCGTACTTTAGGATGTTCAAATACAGGGAGAATACAGTGGAGGAATATTCATTTTCTCCTGCAGTAAGGAGCAAACTGCTGTAATCATAGTCAAAGATTCATATTTCTGTTGCATGGTGCTCCCATCAATACCTTCAACATAGTGTGGAATAAGATCAAGGGCTGTCAGCACTGGACCTTTGACTACTTTCTTCAGAGCCATTCCTGGTTTTCTGAGGCCTTCTGAGCAATGAAACAAGCTGAACGATGGCTAGCTCACATTTGGCGTAAATTTTTCATCTTAGTATGACTGAACACAGTTGGAAGGACATTATAATACCCACCACGTGACTGTGGGTAATAGCAAAGGAAATTTTATTCTCTACCACCATTGTCTCCTGAATGAGTGCTCTACAGAGTTCTTTCAGGGGCACTCAGAATGGGGAGATCTGGTCTAGAAATGGATCCAGCTTGGCCCTCAGAGGAGATTCATGATCATTTAGTAGGGGACTTTGAGAGAAAAATCGCTTGCCTCTAAATCTAACTTCACAATTGTTGTTGAGTGGGAGCCTTCAGAGTACTCTTTCTGTGGAATCAGTTCCAGTCACTGTGGTCTAAGGAGATGGATGGATGTTTGCTGAGGTGAGGCTGATAATATGCCCGCTGGATTCTTGCCCAACTTGGTTTCTATAATTTCACTGGGACAGTCTGACCAGATGAGTGCTGCTTGTAGTAAAATGCTGATTGTCAGGGGGTGTTGCATTATGCCTGAGTCATTGAACAAATCCATAGCGTGCCCTTTCTCTGGAGTCAGTGGTTTTAGAGCATTACTGCAAACAACCCATGCATTGCAAAGATAACTGAGAAAGTGGTATTTGAGCAGCTGTAGTCATACCTGGATGAAGTAAAATTTAGACTCATTTCAGACTTCTTGCTATAATTTTGCATTATTATGTTTGTGAGTCAAAAGAAGATATAACAGCCAATAGATTTTTCTTTTTTATTTTTAATTTTCTGTGGGAGGTTTTTTAAACTGAGTTTTTTTCTCCCTCCTACACGTCTACATTATTATGTCTATGAGCCAATCCACAAGGTCTAAAGTAAACAGACCAGAAAGAAGAGGATCCTTAGGTCTGCCAACCAAATTCGCAGACGTGCTACAAAATATAGAGAAGAGCTGCAGTCTTTAAAAGCACAGATAATCCAGATGAGCATGCACATGGCTTAGACTGGAAAAGACCTAATGGTGCAATTTTAAAGGGAGTGATAAGAGGAGAGATGAAGGAGATGAAACCAGAGATTAGAGAAATTAAGTATGATATGAAGTAGTCAAATGAAAGAATACAGAATCTGGAACAGAGAACAGAGGACTTTGGAGTTGTGAGCAGGCAGAATGGACAAAGAAGATGAACACAGTCTTGATGTCTTTGCATTAATGGAAAAATGGAAAGGAGAGAATTGCTTGTGTTTTGGAGCCATCCCTGAACAAGCTAATGAAAATATTCAAGATAGAATGGTTGAGGCTCTAGCAAGTATGTTGGAGAAGCAAAAAGAGGAGACAGAGCAAGTGGACTGTGTGTATCAAATTTCTTTGTGAGGCTCAAGGCAGAGAAACTTACCAAGAGATGCAGTTATATACTTTGTATACTTAAAGACCAATCTGCAATGCCACTTCAAAAATAGAACGAGATTGATGGAATTGATGTGATTATATTCAAGGAGATTCCCATCAGGAGTTTAGAGGGGAGTTCTATCCTGTGATTCTCCTTCAGCTCTTGGTAACTTTGATATTGCCAGTCATCATATGCTCCTGGAATAGCTTACAAGGCTGGGAATCGCACTCTACAACAGTGATTTTACTTTTTCTTACTGGGCTGCTACCAAATTTGTTCTGACAAACATCTACTTGGCTTAATGGCACTTATGCTGTGGAGTGCCACAAGGCTCCATTCTGTCTCCCATGTCATTTGGATTTTGCATGAAACTGCTATGGTGTATCATCTATAAACTGAAGTGTGACATCACATTTAGGGCTGTCACACTGTTTTAGGGCTGTTGCACTGTTTTATCTCTCCATTCCATCTGAATCGGGAGTCCATGCTCTGGTAACTTCCAGACTTGATTCTTGCAACACTCTTTACAAACAGATATCCCTAAAGACTATCCTGCATGTGGTGCAGGATCTCCGTGCCTATGAGTTGACTAGACAAATGAAAAGTCAACATGTCTCATCACTTTGTCTTAGTGGTGGTTACAAGGAAGTTACCAGAGCCAGTTCAGGACATTTGTTGTTGCTGTTAGCTGCTATCAAGTCGACTTCAATGTATGGCAACCCTATTGATGAGAGACCTCCAAGTCACCCTATCATCAACATGCTGTTCAGGTCTTGCAGATTCAGGGATGTGTCATCCTTGATTGAGTTTATCCATCTGTAATGTCTTCTTCTTTTTCTACTGCCTTCTACTTTACTGAGCATATATGTCGTCTTATGGTATGGCCAAAATACGACAGCTTCAATTTAGTCATCTTGGCTTCTAGGGAGAGTTCATGCTTGATTTGCTCTAAGACCCATTCATGCAAGTGTACAAATCCCTAAATAACTCAAGAACCATGTACTTGAAGAATCAACTTTCCCAGTGATAACCACTTGTCAAGAAAACCCTAGAACAGGGTTATCATACATTGGAATTGACTTGATGGTGTAAGCTCTGTGAATTATTGGTTTGGCCCAATGGGTGGGAAAACCCTAAGGAAGGGGTTGTACAAACTGGTTGAGTTCAGAAAGGAAGGAAGAGCTGGAGCTGGAGGGGAGGTGTAGTTGCCAGAGCTAAAGATTAGGCTCTTTGCACCTTGAATAAGTTAGTGGGATTTTCAGTTACATATTTAGGAAGGGACAAAAGGATAAATTCTTTGCAGTGGAATGCCTGTGTTGCATTTGCTTCTACTTCGTATTTTTTATTTAGGGCTTTAAGTTTGCATCCAAATGTTGCAACATAGCTGAGCACCAAAGGAAGAGAAGTCCTGAAAAGAAGTCCTCACTGAGTGCATGGAACTTCTAGGACACTGCAGATGCGTTACATTTAATACCTAATTTGTTGTGTTGTTGCTAAAAATACAATGGGATTTAAATTGTGATTGTAAATATTCAATTAAGTTGGCCGCATAGAACTCAGAAAGTGGCACAAAGGCACATAAAAATGACTAAGTTGATGAAGGATTGTATATTCGGGACATGCTCTCTGTTCTTTGGACTGGCTGTCCAAGCTTTTTCTTTCCAGATTCCTCTCCAAAAGTGATCCACCAATAAAACTCTTTCATTTGCTCATTCTATATTCTCAGCTGTTCTGTTAGTAGGGCACTAACATCATTGAGAGTAAAAAAACTAAGATGTTCTTTGCCTAGGTATTTAAGCCATGGACATCTTAGGTCTGTCATAGAAGTCAACCTCTATCACAGAACAGAAGCCAATCCCCAAATGAATTATTTTCTTTGTGGACTCATTTAGATCAGAAATTTTAGTATTTTGAAGACATGGCATAGGCTGCTTTGTTCATAGGACAGTGTGGAATATAGATCAAGTGCACAAATTTTTATGTTACTTTGGTCTTATAGATTTGCTTTATTTATTTTACACTGACTTGCTTGAGTACTCCACAGTTTAAATTGTCATTTTGTTTTCAATTGCAATTGATGGATTAATTATAATTATTATAAAATGTAGTGATGTAGACTCGAGTCGATAGACTCAGACTCAAGTTGCTTCAGTGACTCGACTGGGACTCAGCTTGGCCATAAATGATGCACTGACTTGATTCGACTTGAGACTTGCATATTTTTAATGACTGACTTGATGACCTTGGTTCAGTAACATAACACATTAATCTGGAAACCTTATGACTTTGAACAACGCCTCCATCTCTTTTTGCCTACTAGTCACATGACAATCTCTCTCAAGTCCAGAGTGTGGGTGCATTTCTCAGAGTGGAACAGCAAACAGGTTGGGCAATGGACTTGAGGCAGGCTTGAGGTCTGCTCAGCAGCCTCTTCGTGCTGCATTATCAGAGGAGCCTTCTAAAATGTTTCCTAAGAACAAAAGACAAGACTCCCCCCGCCCCAGAATGCAGGGTGCATTTCTCAGAGGTGAACAGCAAATGTGTTAGGCAAAGGGCTTGAGGTAGAAGGATCCTTCCTTTTAAATATTTGAAGGGATGCTATGTAGAGAAAGGAGAGGGCTTGTTTTCTGCTGCTCCAGAGACCAGGACAAGGAGCAATGGATTCAAGCTGCAGGAAAGGAGACTCCACCTGAACCTCAGGAAGAACTTCCTGACAGTCAGGGCTGTCCGGCAGTGGAATCTGCTGCCTCGGAGTGTAGTGGAGTCTCCTTCCTTGGAGGTTTTTAAGCAGAGGCTTGATGGCCATCTGTTGGGAGTGCTTTGCGGGTGTTCCTGCATGGCAGGGGGTTGGACTGGATGGCCCATGTGGTCTCTTCCAACTCTACATTTCTATGATGGTATGAAATCTTTTGAATCTTCAGTAATGGAGAGAAAGAAAGGATCCTATTCTCCACTTCCAAAGCTGCAGATGGCAAAATTGCAAATGTGGAGAGCTGATTGTGCTTAAATTGTTAAAGCTGAATTTGTTTCACTCTATCCAATAATTCTGGAATTTCGATTGGGGTATAAATTTGGCTTCCAGACTCGAGACTTGACTTGACACTTGACTTGAAAGTATCGTCAAGGACTTGAGACTTGACTTGAGACTTGGAGTAAAAGACTTAAATACATCACTGATAAAATGCTTGGAGGTTCTCTTTATCGTGAAAATGCAATCAGTAAACAGTTAGGATCGTCATATCTCATTTGAGAAGGATCAGGTGATGTACAATACTCTAAACATTATACCAGGCTGACTCTCACTATATTAGCAGATGCTACTGATGTGTATATTGACTTCCATTATAGGTTCCTGTACTTTCCCAAGTGTGGATCATATGCTCTAGACTGAATTATTACTCCCAACTGGAACAGACCTACTAAATAGTTTGGTTACTATTGATTTAGTTGGTTTATTCTTAAGGGGATAAAGATTGGACTCAAATCAATAAATCTATACACAGTGGCTGGAATCCTCTATCACAGTCTACTTTATGTAACTTTATGAATACTTAGCTATCTACCACAGTATTGTGAAGATTGTGACAGGATACCGGCAAGAGCATCCCGATTCACATTGAGTTCTACCAATGTGCATTGGCACTCCCCAGCTGGTGTCCCAATGCACAATGGGACTGATGTGCATTAATCTAATTGTGCATCAGTCCCAATATGCATCAGTCAATTCACCACCTCCCCTGTGTAATAACGTAACAGCAGCCCATTACTGGATACAAACATTATGGTACTGTCCAATTCTAATTCCCACAGACGTATGCCCACTTGCGAAGATCTGAGTTCCCGACAAGATTCCAGCTCATGTATACTATCATATTCTGTTATTGTTTGTCTATTATTAGATTGTTCTTGCTGTGGCTGTTGTGTGCCTTCAGGTCATTTCCAACTTATGGTGACTCCACCACGAGGTTTTCTAGGGCGCTCTCTCTCTCTCTCTCTCTCTCTCTCTGTGTGATGCACCCAAGGTCACCACGTGGGTTTATGTGGCTGAGCAGGTAACTGAACCCTGCTCTTCAGGGTTGTAGCCCGACAATCAAACCATTACACTACGCTGGCTCTCTACTGTTAGGCAAAGGCCATTTCCGCACTACACCATTATAATGCTATTATTCCACTTTCAACATCCTGTGGAATTCTTAGGTTTGTAGTTTACTGAGGCCATCTAAATGCTCCTCCCTAAACTCAAACCCCAGGATTCCACAGGATGTTGAAAGTGGAATAATAGCATTATAACAGTGTAGTGCAGAAATGGCCAAGGCAGCATATATACATTATTCACAATTCTGATGTGTTTTATCTTTTCTCCCTACCTAAAAATTAGCTTTTCAGACTTCTCCTGGGCATATTTTGGTGAGAAACAGTCTTTATTATATTCAAAGTGTTTACTCCTGAGCAACTGCACCTTGTATTACAGTCTTGTAAATCTTGCCTAAGTATGCACTTTGTATTTATTCAACTCTTATCCAACTTTTTCCTCACTGTCTCTTTAAAAAAGGACCCATGTTGAGATTAGGGCCACATGAAAAATTTATTCACTTTTAATAGATTAATGTACTGGTTCTTTGGTGCAAAGGCAGTTTTTCTTGGTAGCAAACTCTCCTGCTAAAGGAACACAAATCTTCTTAGTTGGGCAATGTGGAGTCATTGCTAAGTCATGCCTCTTCTGTACTGAATCATAGCTCTTGGCAAAAGCAATGCATAATTCCTACAAGAATTTCATACCCTTCCTATTCAGCCCAATTTACAAGACTAAAACAAGCATGATTTTTATTGTTTAAGCGATAAATGTAGAGTTTGTTTGTTGATTACAATCTTCTCTAATGGAGTTTCTTTCTAACCAGGACCTGTATTACTCAATACCTCCATCACCATACAAACAAGCTTAATCTTTCCCAATGGATACACCAATAAAATATGCCAAACTGGTAAAGAGAAAACCCTGGGAGGTGGGAGAGGGAACTCTCTTAAGGAGGTTAATCTGATACAGCCGAGCAGGCTGGCATTAACATTTCAGGAACCAAATCAGAGTGGAGACTCACTTTCTGGTGAGACTCTGGCCATTTCCGCATGAGACTTATAGCGTTTTGATTCCACTTTCAACATCCTAAATGCCCCTCCTGAAACTGCAAACCCCAGGATTCCATAGGATGTTGAAAGTGGAATCAAAACGCTATAAGTCTCATGTGGAAATGGTCTCAGTTGTTTGGTATCACAAAGAATAAGGCTGTTTGCTATGGGGATGGGGGTGGGAACTTCCCACAAGAGATCTGAGACTCCGTCATTTTTGGTTCCTGTCCCTGTGCAAAATAGTTCAATTGTAGATTAGCAAGAAATAACTTTTTGGACAGTAATTCCCATGCTGCTTGGGGGATTCTGGGAGCTGTAGTCCAAAAGGTCACATTGCCAAGCTCTGGTCCATTGCTTCATCTCCCCTCTCTGCTGGATGACTCACACTTGAATGCCTGTGAGCAGACTCTTCAAAAAAAGGGCCATCACCAAGGACTAGGGGCATTTAGAGTATGATGATTAAGCAACGTGATTTCTAATTCAGTTCAGTCCAAGCGCTAGGATTTCAGCTTGACACAATCTTGCCCTCCACTGCTTGGAGCATAGATGGGGTTGGTGCCACTGCAATCCCACTGGGGAATGGGGAAATACTGTGAATTGTGATATCTGTAGCAATGTATTTTGCAGCTGGTACAAATGGTCCAGATTGTTACAGCTGAGCCTCTCCACCATGTCAGGCGTTCTGTGGGGGTTTGCCAAGAGTGGGGTGAGGGAAATACCAATACCACCACCAGTGCCACCAGGAAATTGCCCCCAAAATAAGAATTCTGCTCTTCTAAAATGACATTTTCTTCCAGCCCTCCAATTTCTAGCCCTGCAGTAACTTAAAACTTCAACTGAGCTTTTAGAAATAGAGTTTAGACATCCAAAGAAAGTGAAGAGGTTTTTTTTTAGTTAAGAAAATAAAAGATTGAAGATTGAACTGATTTGGACAATTAAGTTTTTTTATGAAGGGATACTTAGAAAAGTAGTGGAGAGAGAAGCACATATGGAATATAAGAAGTGTCGTGTTGAATTTATCTGGTGTATATGTGAAAACTGAGGATAAGGGTGATGTAAAATAGAATGTAAATTTTTTTTTTTTTGAATTGTGAGTTTTGAATATGATTGCATTGGGCATTGTGAAATTTGAATAAAAAGATTTGAAACACAAAGAAACCAGGCAAACCAAGCGACCAAGGGCATGTGAACAAAGTGAATATCGGAAGTTTTCGGTGTGAACAGTTTTCACTCTCTTGCTCTCTGTAATGCTTGAAATTTGAAGAGTGAAAGGAAATTTCATTTGAGGGAGTAGAACTCTTATTTGGAGGAGCTGTGTTCTCATTTTACCTATCCTGGAAGTATATCTCTGCCTCCTGTCCAAATTACACCACTGAGGATTGTACAACTGTAAATATGAGTCAACACAGAAACATAAAGCAATACCTAGTACTCAGATACTCCACAGGATGCTGCAAGTAGCCAATGTCCAGATAACAAACATGCATCCATTGAACTGTCATGCTATCCCCCCTCCCCAAATAATTTTGGAAACTGTAGTTTGGTAAGGATGCTGAGAGCTCTCTACAAAAGATCTAGGATTTCAAGAGTTTCCTGAGGAAAGGAGAGTTTAAGAAAAATATTAACAACTGGAATGTGTCCTGAGGAAGGCAACCAAAATGGTGAAAGATCTCAAAACTGTGCCTCCCGAGGAGCAGCTTAGGGAGCTGGAGGTGTTTCGCCTGAAGAAGAGAAGGTTAAGAGGTGCCACGATAGCCTTGTTTAAATATTTGAAAGGATGTCATGTTGACTATGGAGCAAGTTTGTTTTCTGCTGCTCCAGAGACTAAGACACGGAACAGAGAATTCAAACTACCGAAAAAGAGATTTCACCTAAACATTAGGAACTTCTGCATGGTAAGAGCTGTTTGATACATTGCCTCAGAGTATGG
>CAOLHI010005818.1:0-62452 GCA_948474755.1 Ctenosaura bakeri | reverse complement strand
ACATCCTCGGGGGGGGGAATAGGGGATGTCTTCAATGTGTTTTCTGGTATTCCTGGGCCATTTTAGGTCCAGGAGAGGCCATTTTCTAAGAACAAGATGCGAGCAGGAGTCACTTCTTTTTCTCTTCCGTTTTCAAAAAAAGTCTCCTCCAGGACCTAAACTGATCCAAGAGGACCCCAAAACATGATGCCATGCATAACTCAACACCCCTAGAGGTCATTTTGGAGGAAAAAATTGACCTGGGGGCACAAAAATGTGGCCTATGGTTGCACTTTGCCCACTGCTAATCTATAGATAGGCTTTTGATTTTTTAATATTTATCCACACACATCTCCTCCCACAGCATTCCAAAGACTGTGACTGGCAGATCTAAGCAGGATTGCCCAGCCTCTCACTTCACATTGATTACAGCCTGAATCACTTCCAAATCCCCTTTACAAAGAATAAGAGTATACAGTGCACCTTCTGTGTATGCAGGGGTTCTGTTCTGTTCCAGGAACCCTCACACAAAACAAAAAATCCAAATGCATGTGTGTTGAGGTCACACCAGCAGAGGGCGCACTGTACTGCTGTTATCCTACCATCATTGCTGCCCCCATCAAAAATAAAAGACATTAGGAATGTCCCATCCACTTCTCTTTGGAACAAGCTCAGCATCCAGTCTTGCAATGCCAAGAATGAAAACATGCACTCTCCTCGTATAGGGAGACAGTCTTTAATATTAATGAAGTGCAATGCGTAATGCAAATATTTAAGACATCCTGGGGTTGTCTTGCGGTACTTAATCAACAAAGGCACATTCATTTCAGAAGGTGCTTTGAATAGGGATTCCAAGATTAAGTACACAGGGATGTATGCAGCAGAGAGAGACATTGTAACCCCTGAAAGATAAATGCTGCAGCACAGAATAGGTAAGTGGGGGGAAATGCCACTCTCTAGCTCATGCACAAAGAAGGTTTAGCAACTTGGGGTCATGTTTACACTGCAGGATGTCATGGTTCATACTAGTACAGTGCTTCCCATTCCAACAGCATTTTTTTTAAAAAGAAAAGTGCTTGCTCTTGAATTTGTATTTTCTTCCATGTTGGAGTGGCAATTGTGTGGCCCTTCAAATGTCATTGCACTACAGCTCCCAGCAGCTCCAGTCAGCATATTCAATGATAAGGAATCAGGGAGCTGCGGTCCAACATCACCTGCAGGGCTGCATGACTCCCACCTCTGTTTTACAGCCTTGAGATCCACAGATAGAATGAAGGGAGCTGTGGACATGGGGTCTTTGGAGAAGGACTCATGATCTGTGTATTTTCATGCCTAGTGGCAAGAGGCTGGTGCTGGGTAGTGAGAGCAGTGAGTGAACAAAACATACTCGCACAAAGTTGGAAGAAAACTTCCAAAAAAAGAAAGAGATTCCACCTTAACCTCAGGAAGAACTTCCTGATAGTCAGAGCTGTTCGGCAGTGTAATATGCTGCCTCAGAGTGTGGTAGAGTCTCCTTCTTTGGAGGTTTTTAAGCAGAGGCTAGATGGCCATCTGTCAGGAGGCTTTGATGTGGGTTCCTGCATGGCAAGGGGTTGGACTGGATGGCCCCTTTGGTCTCTTCCAACTCTATGATTCTAACTGGCCAGAACTTTAATGTAGGGGTTTGCCTATCCTGGGGTACAGATCCAGATTCCAAAACTGGTGACTGAATGATCCTGAGCATTTGCAATAAGCCTGTCTCTTGACCTAGAGTAGGAGGCAGTGATAGGATGGCAAACAAGAAACCATTTGGTCGCAGGGCCACTATGTAGTTCTCTGGAATCTGAAGGTGAGGCAAGTCCCACCCCCCACAATGGGCATTATCTTGTATTCTTCTTTCCCCAAAGTCCCATAAGGGGACTTTTGTTGGTAATAAAGCACTTAAGGCACATTTCCCCATAAAGACTGGCTTTTGCCCAATGCCACAGCCGTGAAGTCTGTTGGGAGTGCTTTGATGGTGCATTCCTGCATGGCACAAGGTTGGATTTGATTGCCCTGTCACCTCCAGCACCCTAGGGAGAGCCAGCTTTTTCTGAGAAACAGGCAAATGAACAAGACGTTTCTTGGTCCAAAAGGCTGGGCCCGTAGGCCAGGTTTATTCAGTACAAAAATACAAAAATACAAAAATACAAACAGCTGCAGCTGGGTGGCGATCAAGAGATCAGATCGCAACAAAGCATGGAGGCCTGACCAGACTTTATATGCAGGTAGCAACATACACTCCCACTTCAACATTTTCCACCAATGAGAAAGTGCCGCAGTTGAGGAAGGGGCTGGGACCCCTTGTGGTATGTGACCTCCTGCTAATATGTAATGGCAGCTGGTTTTTTTCCACCCACAGTATAGTGAGGTAGTCATGTGACATGGCAGACATGGGAGGGGGTTAGAATACATGGGAGGGGGCTAGGACTTCCTGTGTTTGGTTTTATTCCACTCACAGTTTCCCCCCTCACACAGGAAGTACCAGCCCCATCCCATATCCCTGGAGTAGAATTTGAGACTCTCTAGTAACATTGACCCTTCGAGGTAGATCAACAGGCTTATCATTGGGTAGTATATTACGAATGATTGGCATACATTGCGATAGACAACAGAAACTCAGAGTTAAACAAGACAAAAATACTTTTCACTCATCCAAGAGCTGACCAGGCCCAACCCTGCTTAGTTTCAGTGCAATCAATCCTAATCTACTGTCGATGTAGCCAGTGCTGAAATTACTTCCAGTGGTTAACAGGCACAGTTCAAAATCCAATACTGAAGTCTCAGGTCAGCCTCCGGAGTGACCAATGAGAACCAATGTCCCTAAAAGATCAGATATCTGGCGCATTCCTTCTAAATAGCAGCTTGAGTCTGCCGCTGGGGTCCTTCCTGTAAGGATAAAGAGCGAGCAGGGGCCACAGAACAAATAGATTTTTATAACAATGCATCTTCCATTTCAACCTCCCCCCTCAGGCTTCCCAGACAGAGTTGGCTAGGGAAATTTTGGTCCGGTGAGAACAAAGCAAATTCCAGCAAGGCGGGATAAAATTTGAAATTCAGCCAGTGAACTCTCAAAATCAGGGTGTTTTTGTTTGTTTTGTAGCAAACATTGTGCCTGAGGGCCAGACCAGGAGACATTAAGAACAGAGCAAATTTCAGGCTGGACAAAGGCGGATCTGAACTGCTGCTATCCATGTGCAGCACTTATCACGGCCTTGCTGTTTATTGGCGCAAATCCAGCATCATTGTAAAATAAAATGCATCTGATGCATCTGCAAGCCAGGTCCCAGAGCAATTGACCAAGGCTTTTTGGAATGCCCGCCTAAGGGAAGAAATCCTTGTCTTTATCGGCTGCTTCCTTGGGAACTTGCATTTTGGGGACCCCCTGCAAATGCATAAGCCAGGTGTGCCAGCAAAAGGCCAAATTATTTGATATCAAAAGAGATATCTAGTGCTCAGGTCTGAACCACAGTAACAACTTATTGGCAAACATATCAATAATGGACAAATGCACTCACAATGGACGATGTTCACTGGATGAATTCCCATTGACGTGAATGCAATGCAACAACTACAAAACAGAGGAACCCTGAAATGCTGTAATTCAAAAGCAGGCTTTTGTGAATGAAAGCAATCAGAAAGGCGAAACAGTTCCATGAAAAATGTGGGAGGGCAGTAGATCAGGACTGTAGCATAATCCCAACAAGAAAAGGATATTTCTAGTATAGAGGGCTTTTAGAAAGAGAATTATTACTATAATGTACACATAATGGATATATGAAACTAGTTATGCACTTCACATAGGTACAGCAGTAGATACATGAAATCAACAATTGATCTTCTTAGATGCAACAGCATGTAAGAGAAATCAGCAATTAATTGACAGTATTCTCTGGCATACAAGATCTTCTTTGGTCTATCTAACAGAAATTTCTATTCTATGATATGATGTCTTTTTAATAATGATATCTGTAGGCAGATAAAAACAACAAAGCACATCATCCCCCAGACACAAAGAGAGTGGGGTTGTGCTCAAGTTTACATTAGCAATATGCAAACAATTCAGAAAAATAACAAAGATCAGTTGAAAATCAATACAAGTAGGCAAACCTGTGGGTTCTGAGTTCAAATTCTACCACATTTCTATAAATCTCGTAACATCACACTAAAAATACCTAAAAAGGAAAGAGAGAGAAAGGGGAGGGAAAGGCAGAAAGCATAACATCCCACATCCAGTACACTCATAACAACTGAAGCGGAAATTACTAAAAGAATACCTCATATAACAACAATTACAAAGAAATACATCAGCAATCAAAAACTTGAATGAAGGCAATTGAATGATAGCATTACAAATTCAAATACACAGTCCATAGGCAAAAGTTTCTGGAACATTAAAAACATTGAAGTAAAAATACATTTAAGATGTTGTTGTTGTTTTCAGGTTTGGGGCTTAACCCTCTTCAAGTATCCAAAAGGAAAAATCTTCTGTAATAAAAGCAGGAGGAAACCTATCCAGGAGGGTTTCCACCCCCCTCTGGTATCAAAGTGTAGTCAAGATGCTTTAAGATACAAAAAGAGGGGCCATGAGTATTCACAGTTATGCAGAACCATTCTTGGTTAAAATTCCTGCAAAGAGGAGTAGTAAAGCAAGGTGCTATTACAAAGGGATGAAAAATTGGAAGCAAAAGCCATTTCCTGGTGTGTTTAGCAATTCACTAAAGTGAAATCACAATGTGAGTACTGTCATCTCTTCCATGTACGTTTCTAGCTTACTGAAATAATGTGTTTCTAAGGACAAAAATGTTTAATTACTTCCACAGGGGAACTTATAAATGCATAAGACATCAAAAAGATTCCAGCTTTTGTCATATTTAACAGGAAGACCACTGAAATTAACAGGACTTAAAATAGTCAAGATCTTGATCCAACCTATAGCATCCATCCACAAATGTCACTGTATGAAAACATTAACTGGTCACAAATTAGAATCAAAAGCAAGAAACTACATTTTGAACTAGTCTTTCCAAAAATTCCTATCTGCTGAGGCTCAATAAAGATATTGCAGTTTTCCTCTGCGTTCTAGAGAAAACAGTCCTTCCGTCACAAAAGGAGCAAGCCTCGCCTTAGTAAAGTTCACATGAGCAAGTAATTCAGTCTCACTATTGAATTTTTTTTTTTTTAATCTGCCTGGTTCCTCTTTGCTCCAAGGTCTTCTCGGCTCCAAGCTGCCAGTTTCTAAGATTTATGCTTAAGGCTCCATTGTATTTCAAAAGCTCAAATACTAAAATATATTTTACTTCTCACACTGGCAATTTTTATGTCAAAAGCAATTACTAAATTTTGGATGAAGTTTAAAAAGAGGTTTGCCTCAAGACCCCCACCTTCTCAAACCAAGAGATTTTTTTTTAAAAAAAGTGAGCTGTTGAAGAGTCATGGTCTGGCCCCATTGTTATGCAAATGCTCAAGAGGCAAAAGAGATCTGCAGCTTAACAATTGAATGTTTCCTTGAGGACTAGAAACTTGGGAAAGAACAGATTTTGAAAAAGAACAGTTTCCTTTTCTGCAACTTCCCTATTGCAATCCTTATGGCTAACATGTTGTTCTGGCTGGCTAACATGTGGTGGATTGGCATGTTCTTCTTCTTCAGTGGCCAGTCTACTCTGGGCTTCCTGAGCTACAAATGCAAGAGCCAATTTGTGAAAATAAAGAGGGAAAAAAGAAAAATTATATGCTTGCACAAAAATCACCCCAAAACCACTCCCAAAGAAAATCCCCAAGTTCCTGCAGAGAAATGAAAACTGGCTCATTCTCAGTCACACAATTGCTGATCTTGAACAAATTCACGCCTTCTTTGTTCTCCTTGGAGGAGACAACAGAGAGAAAAGGCTATCTTGCTGGCCTGGGATTTCTGGTTAAAGAAAACATGTTTCGTAAACAATGCAGAGATTAACAACAGATTTATGTTCTTCCTGCTGTAATTCAGTGGCAGGAAATGGAATGAAAGAGTTCCTTAAAAAAAATGAAACAAATCAGAACATAAGGGCAGTACACACTTAATTGTTGAAATAAAATATGTCTTTTTTTAAGAAAAGGAGAGATGCAGTCGAGAGATGTTGCACAGATGAATGTTTAACACAAGTCCAGCACTTTTCTTCCATATAAAAGAGTTTTTTTTCATGCTGGATAACCCTTGGCAGAAGTGCTGAGCAAGGAAAACGCCCCTCATTCCCTTTGGGAAAGTGCAAGAAAGAAAGAAACCCCAATTCCAATACGTAATGTAACCTGTTAATGTTTAGCAAATAGAGAAACAGGCTAAAAGAACATCACAGGAACAGATATATTCTTAACATTTCATTGAATCTGATTCAAATTTCTGGGCATTAGATGCAGGCAGAAATTCCCTGTTCAATAAACATAATATACCATATCCTTTCCTATTGATTACAAGAAGCTGGGCGCTCCCAGCACAGACACATTTCGTAAATCAATCCCAGTACCAGATTTTATCCCTGGGGAAAACCATAAAAGTCGCAAAATGTAAAAGGATCAGTTTGAAGATGAAGGCAGGAGCTCAGGCAGAGGAATCTCGAGGAATCTCAGGGCAAACAGCCAAACTGCCTGACTGCAGCCCTGGGACATGCTGCAAGAATCTGTTGCAGCCATGCCTGCCCTCACCCAGGGAATTCCTTGGACTGAGGGCACTAATTAAAAAAATAAAACTACAGGGAACACAAATGCACAGACATTTCTCACTCCAGGCACAAAATGAACGCAACACACACACACAGAGAACGCAAATTCATCAACAGACAGTTGGAGCTCCCCATTCACACGCAGCCACAGAGCAACAAGAGAATTCTCAAAACTAATTTCAAGCCCAAAGGTACCTATCTAGGGCGGTCCCTTTAAAAAGTTTTTGGGACTTTTCCAGAGGGTGAGATGTATCAGAGGCTTCTGATAATTCCAGATCTCACCCTAATCAATTTCGGAGGCTTACCAGGGGGTGAGGTGAATCAGAGGCATGTTCCAGAGGCGTCCAATTGTTCCAGACCTCACCCTACTCAGATTCCAAAGCCTTTTGGATCAGGAAGGTAGAACCTCTGTTGCCGCTGATCAGGGAGCGTACTGCGAAAATTCCCGTCACGTCTCAAAGGGACGTTGGCGCCTTGACATGAAAAATTCGATGTCCGCCCCCAAAATCAGACGGTTTTCAGAGGGGGCCTCCCCGTCTGTTCCCCTGGGCAGAGGGACTAATTTGGGTGCTCCTCACCCCTGCCCGCTTCTCACGAGCCCCACGTTGGGCGCCAAAAACTGTCACCTCCAGCACCCTAGGGAGAGCCAGCTTTTTCTGAGAAACAGGCAAATGAACAAGACGTTTCTTGGTCCAAAAGGCTGGGCCCATAGGCCAGGTTTATTCAGTACAAAAATACAAAAATACAAAAATACAAACAGCTGCAGCTGGGTGGCGATCAAGAGATCAGATCGCAACAAAGCATGGAGGCCTGACCAGACTTTATATGCAGGTAGCAACATACACTCCCACTTCAACATTTTCCACCAATGAGGAAGTGCCACAGTTGAGGAAGGGGCTGGGACCCCTTGTGGTATGTGACCTCCTGCTAATATGTAATGGCGGCTGGTTTTTTTCCACCCACAGTATAGTGAGGTAGTCATGTGACATGGCAGACATGGGAGGGGGCTAGAATACATGGGAAGGGGCTAGGACTTCCTGTGTTTGGTTTTACTCCACTCACAGCCCCGTGGTCTCTTCCAGCTCAATGATGCTATGAAAGTTGTGACAAAGTACAAAATAATGAAACAGAGTAACATCTATTCAAACTCAACAATTTAGGCAGGTGAGAGTTGAAGGCTGAATGCTTAGTGGCGTGGAGCACTCTTCAGCATGTACCTCCTGGGCAGACCTCATGGAAGCATGCATCTTCAGCCCTGAATGTTTGTGAAGCACCATCCCTTTCACCTGCTCTTTGGCTGCTTCTTTATACGCCCACAAAAAAGTGATGCCAAGGATGGGTGCAGAGACTCATTTATTATTTATTTGCCCCAAATGTTTAAAATGAGCTCTGCTGCAAACTCTCCCTCAGGCTAAAGGGCCTACATAGCAATAAAGCAGGAAAAGATTTTGAGCCAACACAGGGGGCTAGGACAGTCAGAGCTTATTCAGACTGTATATTATACCAGGAAGAGTGAAAACAAGAGAAATGTGCATTTCCCATACCTCATACTAGTTTAATATCTTAATCACTGGCACACAGATCTCACCTGCAGTCAGTTCCATGGCATAAAATATATTGAGATTATAGGGTGTTTTATCTTCAGATGGCATTGGGTTGCAATATTCTGGTTTTATTGCATCACTATGCTTTAATTCAGTTGATTGATGTTTTGTGATTTTAATGCAGTATGCCACTTTGGGGGGGGGTTTAAGTAGAAAAGCAACTAATAAATGCTATAAATCTCACACACACACACTCGAGATCACAATGCTGACTGCACATGAAATGGGAAACAGTCCTCAAAGTTAACTTGATTCTGTATCAGAAGGAAATGAGAGTTTTGTTATCACCTGGCCTACGGTTGCCAGATCTCAGAGTGTGGTCCTGAGTCTCCAGTTTTCAGAAGTTATCTACAGGCAAGAGACCAGGGTGCAAATTCTCTGGTTTTGAGGGGGGTCAGCTCCAGCCAAGAGGAAAAGGCTGTGTGCAAATTTCCAGCTCAGAAGAACAGAACTACCATTTGCAAGGTTTAGTTGATTTCTTGCTGCAACTTGCAAAGACTCTTTGTGGGTCTATGGATTTACTTGGCTAGTTTCCTCCTTTCCTTCCAGTTGTCGTGGTGGCAGGTCTCACCCTCTACTCTTCTCCACATCCACCTTCTGGTTAGAAGCAAATAGGCTAGATCAATGGTTCTTAACTTTTTCTTTACCACAGACTCCCTTTAAAAACATCTTTTGTTGCCACAAACCACCAAGACTGAAGTCAAGATTGCTTCAGGCTGTATATGTGGGAGAAAGAAATGTGCTTTCTTTCAGTGTCGTCCACTTTCATGTTTTCACCGCATGCTGAAGTAGCAAGTACTGAGTACATTTTTTGTTATCAAACAGTTCAATAACTGTTGAGCAGCTTGAAATATTGTAATGAAACTTAGTACAAATGATGTCTGTCACCAGCAAAAACTCCTGCTCTTTGAGATCAATGTATGCATCCATCTGTCTGTCTGTCCATCTGTCTTTCTTCCTTCCTTTTTTAACTGTAAAAGTTTATAACATTTCTTCAAGCCTTCCTCAGTGGCAACATTGTGGCCCCCTGGGGATCCATGGACCCAAGTTTAAGAATGTCTGAGCTAGATTGTATGTTTCTTATTCCATTTCCCTAAGTATGTGAGAAGGAATAATCCCTACAATTCACCTTGATTTTGGAACAGCCTTTTCTCCTAAACCTTAATTTTTAAATAGGAAAATACCTTCTGTCTGTGTGTATTTTTGAATGAGAAGCCGTGAGCAACTGTGGCTGCAATTTAATGTGAAATTCTTAATCACATCACCAGCAATCTCCTTGCGTCTCATTTCTTTGGCCTCACAACTGCAGGGTTTGGGATGATCCTGAACTGACAAGCCTACCTGGCACTGTGACCACTGAAACTGTGCCTGTAAAAAAGATAACCAATGAAGCTTGAATAAGCTCAAAGTTAGATACTTTGATTGCTGGGTTCTTGGTAAAAATCTAGAGGCCACATTTTAGACTGGCTGCAGTGTCTGAGTTTTCCAGTTACTTGCAGAATTGTCCTAGACCAGTGGTTCTCAACCTGGGGGTCGGGACCCCTTTGGGGGTTGAACGACCATTTCACAGGGCTCGCCGCTCCTCAATCCTGCCCCCCCTTTTAAAAGAAGGTGGCCTCACAGCCAATGGGAGCAGTGCTTCTGAGACCCCTGCGCTGGGGTTCAAACTGCAAACCCCAGGATTCCATAGGATGGTGAAAGTGGAATAATAGTGCTATAACAGTCTAGTGCAGAAATAGCCAGGATGACTTTCTCCTCTCGCTTTTGTTGTGCATGGACCCTTGGCGCTTGCCACATGCACATGTTGTGTTCTTCGCCCTGACTGTCTTGCATTCCTCGCTTTTTGTATGTTCAGCATCCGCACTCCCTTTAAGGGAGGGAGGAAGGGAGGGAGTGAAACAAAACGCGTCTGCTTATGCCGCTGCCATCTCTCCCTGTCCTTTCCTCCCTGAGCCTCGTGTAAAATGTGGGCTGTTTTGGCATTGCCTTTGGGAGTGACTGGCTTTTTGAACTGTGGAAACCCAACATTCAGAACTAGAACTACTGCCTTAATTCTGGCATTGATGGACGCTCTCTGTGCTTAAAAAAAGGGGGAGGGTTACCAGTTTTTAGGCATTAGAAGTCTATCCAGAGCAGTGATTTAGGGCAGTGTTTCCAATCTATCTGATGTTGGAAATAACTAACTAAAATAAATAAATAAATAAATAAAAATAAATAAAAAATAATGAAAATGATTTTATGGTTGGGGGTCACCACAACATGAGGAACTGTATTAAGGGGTCGCGGCATTAGGAAGGTTGAGAACCACTGTCTTAGACAATGTGTTTTTTGTGCCATTGCCCTCCTATATTCACTGATCTTAACAGGTCTTCAATGGTTGTTGCCCACTAATCAAAAACAAATCTCCCTTGCTTTTCTGTTGCTTCTTCTGTATTTTTGTCCGACTGTAGAAAAACCAGTTAAGATATAATAGTGGTATGATGCCTTGTAACTGCTAGCACCAGGAGTCAGCTACCTGGAATTGCCCAGAAAGGACTTTGCAGTTGTCTAACATGGAGGTAGCTCAGGCATAAGTGACTTCATAACTTCCATCATTGATCATCAGAGTGTAGTCAAGATGGCACAAGTTATTAATGCAGAAGAATGCACAAGGCAGGAGAGGTTGCAGCAATGCCTGAACCCACTTGGAACGCAAGATTCTGCACTTTCCTCCTCCCTCCTGTTGAATGCAGACTACTTTTGCACTTTGAACTCAGTTTGCAGCAGCTGAAGTCAGCCTGGGACAAAGGGGGAAGGTGGGAGGAGGAGAAAGAAACTGGGGCATTTTAAAAGCAGCTGAAAAGTGGGATAACAGATTAAACTGGGACTGTCTCTAAACTGGGAGAATTGGAGGGCATGTGGCTTGTGCCAGGCTCACCCTCAGAAGAAAAAACTGCAACTGGTAGAAAGAAAATGCTGCCCACCAGGAATTTTTATTTATTTATTTTATTTATATCCTGCCTTTCTTCCAGCACAGGATCCACAGTGGATGCAACCTTTTAAAATTGCACTACATCTAAGTAGAGACCTCTTGGTACAAAAAATGAAGCACAGTTAAACCAAACTTCTAATTTTTTTTTTAAAAAAACACAAGTTAAAATGCAAGTTAAAAACAGTTATAAAAATGCATATAAAATATAATAAAATATAAATACAACAACTCCCATTAAAAGCTCCATCTGCTACAACAGATTACAAACCAAACATCTCCTTAAATAAAATTAGTTTACCTACTGGGGGAAAGACAGCAGGGAGAGGATGAACCTGACCTCCCAAGGGATTTCCACAATTTGGGTGCAGCTACTGAGAAGACTCTCTTCCATGTCCTCACCAGGCATGCGTGTGATGGTGGTGGGACTGAGAAAAAGTCTTCCCACATAGATCTTAGAGCTGGGGCAGGCTCATATCAGGAGATACGGGTTTTCAAACAGTTTGTCCCCAGTTTGTGATAGGACTTTAAAGGGCATAGCTAGCACTTTGATTCTGCCAGGAACAGATTGGCAGCCAGTGGCATTGTTTTAGTAAGGAGGTTATACGCTCTTATAATCTCCCCCAGTCAGCAAACTGGCCACAGAATTTGGGTGCACTGAACTTTCCAAAGGCAGCCCCACATAGAGAGCACTGCAGTAATCCAAGTAGGATGTGATCAAGGCCTATGTCACTGTAGCCAGAGCTGACATCTCAAGGATTGGGTGCAGCTAGCACACTAGTTTTAACTGTGCAAAAACACTCCTGGCCACCGCTGAAACCTAGGCATCCAGACTCAGATCTGAGTCCAGGAGTAGAGCTCAGCTGTGAAACTTATATTTCAGAGAGGATGTAACCCCTTCCAGCATAGGCTGAATCTCTGTTCCCTGATCTGTCTTTCAAATGACGTATCTTTCGTCTGGATTAAATTTTAATTTGCTCACCCTCATCCAGTCCATAGCCTGATTCTATGGCAAATCCTGGACTCTATCTATCTATCTATTGAATTTATTTATTGAATTCATATCCCACCTTTCTCCTAAGATAGAATTCAAGGTGGCTTACAATGGTTTTAAAAAGATTAATCTAAAACATTAGTTTACAAAAGTTAAAAATAATTAAGTATTATTTAAAAAAAACAATTAAAATAGTTAAAAACGTTTAACATATATTTAATACATAAATTCCCATAAAAGATTAAAAATACAGCACACCACTTTACATATGCACTACTGTTCCATAATTAAAATACAAAGGCCTGCTTGAATAAAACTGTCTTCACCTACTGATTGAAAGAGAGCAGGGAAGGGGCCAACTGGACGCCCCCCCCGGAAGGGAGTTCCACAGTCTGGGAACAGCCATGGAAAAGGCACTCTTCCAAGTCTTCACCAAACTGAATCTTTTTGTTCAGTGTGAGAAATAGCTGAAAAGACTCATGAAATAATATAGCACAGGATCGGCTGAAGCATTTACTTAAAAGTACGTTTCTGCAGAAGTGGGTGCTCCCCAGAGAGAAGGACACACCCCAGTATTGAATACCTCATATTTTATCCCCTGCCCCTTCCCCTCGGATCCTGTTGGACAGGACCCCAAAGGTTACAACCTATCAGGATCGCCTAAGAAGTTACATTTCCCCTTCCCCATATTTACAGTATGAGTCATACATATGAGTCATCTGATCATGCATTTCCCTGGTGTATCCTTAATTCTCACTAGCAGTTTCAAAATGCCCTTTGGTGTAATCACCCTAACAGTCTCTAACCACCCCTATCCTAAACAATGCCGACCTTCTTTCTTGTATTCTTATCAACCAGTTTATTCCTTACAGAGGGCCTTGTTGTCAGTCAGACTGTCTTATCAGTCTGGTTTTCCACTCTGGAAATTCAAGGCCAAGAGGCCTTCTTCTGCTCTGTGGCCAATTTTAGAAAGCTGTTTTCTTAGACTTAGTGTACTACAGAAGCTAAAAAATAAAATATACTGAAATTTATGTGTAAATATATCTAGAATATGTGTTATACATATAAGCTAATATATATGCTTCTAATACATGTTATTAATACTGTATATCCAGTGCAGAAGCTAAAGTAGATTTCATTTCTCTCATTCAGCAGAATGAAACATGGCACAAAATCCAACTTGAACCAAGTGATATTATTCTACGCTTTAGAGAGGCCACATCCCCTCCTGAGTCAGTGAGGTGGTGAATCCACTATAGATTTCAGTCTGAACTTTAAAAGAGGTTCCAAGGTGATGAAACTGTCCTGGGTTTCCAATACTTTTTTACTTAATTTCATATAGAAGTGACTGGTGGCTTCATGTTATTGGGATGGTGGATCGACTGAACTTTAAAGGACTGACATTATCTCACTTTAAATTACAACCATTATGTAGTTATACTTCAGTTCTTGGGAAAAGTAATTATTTACATCTAACTAGTTACTTGTAACTATTTACTTACAAGCTCTGCATGGAAGTGGCAGGGACACGGTAGAGGTACAGGCCAAAGGTGAAGAATCTCTTTCCACCAAGGGGTCAAATCCAATTTCAGATTAGTTGTCAGAGTTTCAGTAGTGGGGGAGACCAAAGAGAGAAGTGGGGACCAAACCACTGACATATTTTAGTTTCATTTGCACAGCAAGTTGCAGCATAGACACACATGAGCAAATCAGTAGGTAAGGCTTTCTGAATGGAAGATGTCTTCAATTTAAATTAGATTAAAAGTGAAACAAAAATGATGGAAAATGATCATGTCAGGGAAAGGCTCATGAAAGTCTTAATTGCTCTGTCTGGCTTCTCAACTTACTGTACATTTTGACTGAATTGGCCTCACTTTTCTAATTAAGATAAGGCAAAGGATGTTCAGCCTTTATTGAATAAGTCTATGATAAATAAAAATCCTGGTAGGATTTAAGTTTTATGGGGATATATATGTTTTACGCTCCAGCTGAAGTCAGAGCACTATGGATAAGACAATTTTGATAGGATACTTTAATCTGTTACATGATGTACTAAGCTAGAGAACAGGATGAGAATGTGAGCTGAACTATCCATGGTTCAAATTATCTCACCAGTTGACCTTGAATAAAGCATTACAATTTAACCTTGGTCCTTCACCCAGCACTACCTGCATGATGGGAACAACAATATGGATTTACTTTGCAGGGCTTTTAATAAAGCTTACTATGATGGAGTCTGTGAGCTGCTTGGGAAGGTCAAAAAGTACAAGGTAACAGCCATTCTTCTTCCATGATGGCATTTTTTCCCCTTGGTTCGGAAAGAACTTTTAACAGCCATCAAAACACGCACATAGGCCACCCCCTCATTGTTTCCATTGGTGTAAAATAAACAGTGCTTGCTTCAAGGTGGTCACAGTTTCTCCCTGGTTCTGGGGGCATGCTGGGGAAATCCTATGCCTTCATTCATAATATGTGTCTCTACCATTGGCATTTTGATGGGGAATGACAATCATTCTGTTGCGTGGAGCCTTCCTGCAGGTGGTGGAGATTCGAGAAGCCATGGGATCACACAGTACTATTACATATGAGACTTACATTTGATCCCATGGCATGCTGTTAAATTTACAGCTGCATCACAGCCAGGTGGCCCATATCTTGATGATGGCGAGGTATTTGGGAGCACCTGAGAGCAATGTGGTATTTATTCCTGCATCCTCAGTGAAAGTACAAGATCCCAGTTTCAGTCTCTGAAAACACAAGACGTTCCTGCTGACAAGTAATCAACTGTGTACAGAACCAGAGCTAGCACAAGATGGCAGGGTTCCCCCACCCTGCCACTCTTAGCCTTGATGTCAACCACAGCATAGAGTGCATGACATTTTATTTCTTCTGCTAGTAATGTTGCTACATTTCAGCAACTCAAGTCTGGGCAGCAAATATGCATATTATGAAAATTTTTATAATTATGCACATTGTTAATCTGGATTCTAATTATACTAATGCAGCACATTAACAGATGCATTTTTTTTCTACCACCGTTTCAGCCCTTGTACCATATTTTATAGTAACTACTCTTCTCAGACAACCAATACAGAGTAATGTTTGAAGTGCTGGCCTTTGAATACTTCCAATTCCTGCTTGCTCGTGGAATTCACCATGTGATTTTGGACCATCCTCATCTCTCAGCTAACTGACCTTATAGGCTAGTTGTGTGGGTGAACAGAAGACAGAAACCAGGTGAAGTGGCCAAGTACATTCTTAGTATGGTTGTGGTAGTACTGGAAACAACACCACCATTTTTGTTACAAACAGACCCTTCTAATGCTATTCTCATCATAGCACTATAGTATTTTTTGCCCTCATTTTTTCCCTAGCTGTAGCAGAAGATCTATTAAAATATTACAGGAAGATCTAGGCAAACATCAAAGAAGAATAACTGCCATCAATTTCTATGGAGGAAATGTATAGGAAAGTAATGATGAGTTTATACATTGCAGTCTGTTTCAAGATTACTGCAAAGAAATTAGAGCTCCTCTAACAGAGAACCTCGCTTATTAGCCATTGGTATCTCCTGCTGCCTCAGATTTTAGTTCATAAGGAAGGCTGTAGGCATCTTACCCAATCATCATTCCGCTCTCTTGAAACTAGGCTACTTGGCCAATCAGCATGCAGCCCTCTTCAGTGTCTTTCCACTGAGCTCCAGACTTTGGCCCTTTTCGCATGGGCTTTCTGTCACACGAGAGCCCCCTGAGCCTCGCGGGAGTGGGAGCGTCACTCTGCATGACGCACTCCCACTTCCGCTGCGCTCACGGGGCTGCAGCGGCACGATCACGGGTTTTTTGATTTTCGCCTCAAAGCAAAAATCACCCGCGCTTGCACAACGCTCCCAGCGCCCACGCGCACTTACCTCCTGTGCGGAGCGTCGGGGAGGCAGCCGGGTCGCGCTTCCTTCCCTCTGCCCCTGCGGAAGGAAGGGGTGGGGCGGGGCACTAGCGCGACGGATGTGACAGCCTCCTGCTTTGTGCGAGCGGGGGGGCGGACGCGACAGCCTCCTGCCTCGCGCGAGTGGGGGGGGACGGACGCGACAGCTTCCTGCCTCGTGCGAGCGGGGAGGGCGGCTTGCGTGAGAAGCCTCCTCCAGGAGGCTGATGCTTCCCCCTCGTTCCTTCGCCTGTGGAAGGAACGAGGGGGGAAATGGCAGCCTCCCAGAGGAGGCTTCTCGCGCAGCCGCCCTCTCTGCTCGGACGAGAAGCCTCAATGCGAAAAGGGCCTTCATCTTCTTTTTTTTAAAGGAACAGTGTTCTGAAAATCTTAATGAAACTGAAAGGAATGTTTGCTGCTCCCCTTCCCCCAAGCAGCGTAGAGGCAGAATGGCAAAGTAATACTCTACAAAAAAACAACAGAACCTTATAGTCCCTTGAGATTATTTTTTGTTGCAATATATCCTGGATTTTTCTTTAAAAAAACCTTTTTAAAGGTTTTAAAACCATAAAAATCAACAGATCCCCCCCACAAGGAGCCTTAAATGCTAACCATTGCATTGCAGTTTTTATTCTGCTTTGTAGCATGCCTTCTCCTTCATCCCCGTGGCTCCCTTGCCTTCTGTGCAGTCTTTTAAAGGAGGTCTGTGAAAGAGACTAGCTAGATTTCATCCATGAGTTAGACTTTCATTCAGTGTTGTAACACTGACTCAGAGAAGTGGAAATTGGAACTGAAAGAGCATGGAGTACAGATATCAATTGGAGGTGGTAAAATGTTAGTCGGGTCAGACCTACACCCAGGGAATAAAGTGCTGAGAATGCACTAATGAATAACTGCATTAGAACCCCATAGCACATACCAGGATGATAAAACAGAATTAGCCCAAGCATTTAATTTGCTTCATGCCAGCACACTAGCTGCTTGGCTATGCTGAATCAGACTGGGGAGCAGAGGCTGCTCTGCCATATCACTACTTGAATCAGTTCTTCAGCACACGCCTGCCTTCTTGAAGAGTGAATTAGGCTTGCAAACATCCTTCCCCCCGTTTTTCTGTAGGCTATATGCCCGTGTGCTCATCTGCACATATGGCGATATGTAAGTGCTTAGGTGCACAGAACAACATCAATAACAAATTAAAAACCCATGAGTGATGGTTGTTGACAAAATGAAAGAAAGCGGAAGAATACAGAAGACATGGTGGACGCAGGAAAATCACCACATGTGGAAGGATTAGCAAACCAGGGGGGGCGTGTGGGAAAATAAACCAAAAGCGTCACCTGTACAAAAAGTCTAGTGCCATTTCCGCACTAGACTGCTATAGTGCTATTATTCCACTTTCAACATCCTATGGAATCCTGGAGTTTGCAGTTTAGGGAGGGACCTCAAATGCCCCACCCTAAACTGCAAACTCCAGGATTCCATAGGATGTTGAAAGTGGAATAATAGTGCTATAACAGTCTAGTGCAGAAATGGCCCATGTTTCAAAATGTATTGACTCTGGTTAAAGGAAATACACCGTTGCAAGTAAAAGGAATAAACTAGGTTTTAACAGAAAAAAATATAGAGTAAGAGACATTCAGGAAAAACCAATTCAGGGTTTCTGGTGAAGATGGAGGATTGACAAGTCGCTTCCTTCAATCTCTGCAGAGATGTGTGGTGCAGCGCTTCCCAGTCCCAAATAAGGGGGGCACCATGAAAATTGCCCCTTTGCTAAAGGGGGACACACAGGATTACTGAAAAGTGTTCATGGCATTTCGGATAGCAAATGGAGGGGAAGGGACCTTTGTTGCTACCAAGCCTTGTTGTGCCATCTGCTGACTGCATAGCCTCAAGCTGTGCCCAGTCTTCCCACTTGCAACAAGAAGATATTTAAACTAAGTGGTCTCAGTAAGAAGCCTTTCTAAAGTGGAAGCAACTTGTAACTTCTGCAGCAAATGCATTCCTGTGAAACCAAGGGACTGTGAGTAATGGACTTGGCTTTGTTTTTAACGTTTTTTTAAAAATAGATCTAAAATGAACTGCAAAATGCAAGATTTAAGAGGGTTTAAGAATTGTTTGGACTTTAAAAAATGGGACATAAAGACTTTAAGTTATGGCTTCAAGACTTTATAAAATAGATGTTTTAAGAGAAAGGAATGTTTATTTACCTTGTAGGGAGGTAAGAGTGAAGCCATTCCTCGGAAGTTAAAACTGAAACTCAGCCAGACTGCTGTGTGTATGCGATAGTATGTTATAAACACAGACTGTATAGAGAAAGCTTAGCAAAGACTGATACCTGGTGGCCAAAAGAAATAATTGAAGTCAAATGGATTTTTATTTTTCCCCCAGGATGACTTTTAAAATTGACTTATTCTTCTAATATGAGGATTTAGAATGTCTGTGAGTCCTAATATGAGATCCAAAGCTAGACGAGAAGAAAGAAGAGGAGATGAAAGAGGCGAAATCTGAGAGGAAAAAAAATGAATCAGTCTACATTGCAGATGGCTGCAGATATGAAACATATACATGAAAAGATTCAGAATTTGGAATCCAGAACAGAGAATCTGACTAAAGAACATGAACATGATTTAGATACTTTTGCTTGAATTGAACAATGGGAAAGGGAGAATTGCTTACATTTTAGGAACATTCCAGAACAAGCTAATGAAAACACCTAAGAAAGGATGGTGGACACCATTGGAAACTTGTTGGAGAAATTGAAGGAAGACACAAATTTGTAAACTGATTGCATGAATCATATTTCTTCGTGCATAGCCAAACAGAGAAATCTACAAGGAGAAGTGATTGTATATTTTGTCTGAAAGCAGTCCAGAGATCAAGTGTCGCAATGACACTTTGAGAACAGAATGAAGATTGATGACATCAAAATGGGGTATTTAAAGAGATACTCATTAGTGTTACCCTGATTTCTGGGGATCCCGGGAGGGACACCTAAATGCGCTCCAAATTATATAAGTTGGGGAAATTAGTCAAAGAGCACAAGCTAGCAATACGGGAGGCATGGCAATGGAGTGAGATCTTTTACCCAATGTCTAGGGGTCAGGCTGAGTCAAGGAGCAAACAGAATTGAAATATTAATAATTGTTTTATTAAAATACAGTCAAACAGTGTATGCAGCACACTCACTCAGATAACTAGAGAAATAAAGATTGGAGTGGGATAGAGGGATTTTTATGAGGAGTTGTTGGTTTGGGTAATACTACACCTGTCCTGAAGCCCGGGTAGTCTGCAGCAGAAGTTCGGAGATATGGAATCTCAGTACGTGGGACTGAGGGGAAGGCTCACCAGGCAAAGCGGCAGCAAGGCGGGATGGAAGTTGGGAGCGATCCGAAGAAGCTCTCAAAGTCAGGGGTTTATATAGGGGAAAATGTGGCCGTAGGTTAGTCCGTACTTGGGGAAAACAATGAGTTTCGGGCTGGAGACAAAGCCTCCGAAAGGTCAGAATTTAGCATGATTGAGTTAAGTGCGAATTGACAATAGAGTAGACAGTATGCAAACACAGAGTGCTTGACAGATGAGGATTCGTCCAATCAAGCTGCCTGCTTGGGGCAGGGAGTTCTTTGCAAGTAGCGTGCATACATAATAGAGTACTTGCCTTTGAGGTCTACTGAAGCGGCAGGACGGCTATTTCTGGCCTGCCTGTATTTGTTTGGAATATTACAGCGATTAGCGGCCGTGCCTGTCTGCGAGCTTGTCCGGGGGACCTCGCAGCACGTGGAGAGGAATAGGTAAAGAAAGCCAAATTATTGATATTAAAGCGATATCTAATATCCCTCAAGTCTGGGCTAGAAGCTACAGTAACCTTAGAATATTGCATAAGAGAAGACAATATGCCTTTTTCAATTGATAAGCTGAAGCAACATAAGATCTCATTCAGTGATAGCACCTAGACGGAATTTCCTTCAATTTTATGCAAACAAGGTTTTCAGTGAACATGTACCAAAGGCTAAAGATTTTTAAAAGATGTACAAAAAAGGGTTGGATCAACTGGGAAAGGGAGGAAGAGGAGCAGAAGCAGGAGAAGGAGAAGGAAGAAAAGAAGCAGAAGCAGCTCAAGATTCGGTTAATGATAAAGATAAGAGATTGGATGGAGAAGATGATGAAATCAGAGACAGATTGATAATTGTGGAATTAAAATATTAGTGGTAGGAATCTATGCCTCTACAGGTAATAAGGCTGTTTTTAAGATTGATTGTTGTTTTATTCTTTGTTCTCTTTTTATAATTTCCTTATTGTTGTAATTTGTTTCTTTTCTGTGTTCTTTTGTTTGTATGTATTTTAAAAATAATTTTTGAGAAGAAAATACCAATTTAAAGGAGTACTTGTTGTGAGTTCTGGTTGGAAAGGGTCTTACATTGTGTACACTAAGAAGAACGGAGTTAATCCAGTGTTTTTCACTGATGCTGGTCTGACCTTGTTGACTGAACATACTCAGAGGCAGGAGTTTGCTTATCTCTCACAGAAGAGAGAGTTTTGCTCCATAACTCAGGTCCTACAGGAGTTACAGACTTGTTTTTTTTTTTTTTTAAATGAAAGCTTGAGATCTAAGCCAACTGATCATCCCAGTAGTTATGGGTGACATGACTAGAATCCAGGTAAAATTCAACCAACTGGGTAGTACTGCCACCTTACTTGCCTGGCAGGCTGTGGTATTTCCCAGTGCAGATCCTTCCTTCATTTTCCATCTAGCTCTCCAATTTCTTCATCGCATTTATATCTGATTCTTCCTCCGAAATGGCTCTAAGTACCAAATGTGTAACTTCTAGGCAGTCTCTTCTTCAAGCAATTGGAAAAAGCCAGCCCAGAGACAGAAAGATATCCATTGCCTGAAAGCTGCTGCCTAGGAAGGCTTGTTAGAAATATTGAAAACAGGGTTTCAGTGTGAGGGCATGTGGGATGGATGACTGTAACTAACTTCATAGTAACTAGCTTCACATACAGCCATTTGATCCATTCACTCCCCCCCGCGGTATCCTGTAGTGTGACCATAGATCGTTTAGGTTAACAAATCTCAGCAACATTTCAGTCTTGATGGTTAATGGCATTATTCAAAGTAGCTCTTGATTTAAGATTTGAACTTTTGTAGCAATTCTTTCTAGTGCCAATGAATTTCCACATTTCGAATAAAATGAATATGACTTTTGCCTCTGGTCATGTAGTAAATCCATACCTTTCTGGGATGAGAAATCAACTGTCTCATGCTTCTTTCCTTCTAAAGAATAAGCTTAAATCATGTTGTGCTATAGTCCTTGGAAAGCTTTCTGAATGACTTTATTCATTTCTGTGCCACCTGAGGAATTGCAGGGGGAATTATTTTATTTAAGAAGACAGGGCTGATGAAGAAAATGTTGGATCCATTACAATAGCTATGAATCAGATTTTCAGACATCTCTAATGTGGCCATGTTTTGGGAGTGCTGCTGATCTATGAGATGGATTCATTTTGGCCAGAATCCTGTTGGGACACTACACTCGTGTAAAAACAGTTGCACAAACGGTCATGCTTTCTCAAAGGTTGTAGTAAGTATAGACTCATAGTGCACACACATACATAGCATCCTCTCCCTCATGTTTGACTTGGTGCCTGGAGAGCTATTTGACTATTGTGCAATGGGTGAGCTCTAGGCCTTAACACCTAGTTGTGCATTATGAGGTCCAGTATAGCTATGCTTATATTTATTCCAACCAAAAATGCATGGGATCTTGGTCCATATCTTTGGTTTACTCCAAATATGATTTGATAGGATTGATATTTTCTACAACATAGCAAAACTGATGTGGATGTAATGGACAGAGATGTAGACTGGGAGACACCTAGTTCCTGATCCTGAGCAAAGTATTCCATTAACTCCAGACTGAGAGAAAGAGAGATAATTCATCATTCTCATTCTCTGGGCTTTTTCACTCTACACTGTTACAGTGTTATTCCACTTTCAACATCCTGTGGAATTTTGGGGTTTGTAGTTTCCTGAGGCCAAAGAGCTCTCTGGCTGAGAATACTAAATGCCGCTCCCTACACTGCAAGCCCCAGGATTCCATATGGTGGTGAAAGTGGAATAGAGCACTATGACAGTGTAGGGCAGAAAGGCCCCTTGTCTTTCATAAATGGTGTCAGGAAAGGTTGGACAAAACGTGTAGCCCAAAGAAAATACTTTGTGATGTAAATTGTTAAGTGCACCTGTGAAAAGCCATGTGACTCTAGCTGAGTCATGCTGATGAGCAACCAGGGGAGAAAGTTGCACCAGATATGGGGAGAATGCAAAGGTTGACCAGGATTGCATCAGCTAGGTGTGTGTATAAATGTAGCTGGGACCTAGTCAACAAGCACACATGGTGTCTGAATGTGTATGCCGGAGGCTCTGCCAGAAAGAGCAAGCTGAGGAATGCTGGAACGCCTTCTGGAGATTCTTGTAAATATGTATATATTGTAACTCAAGAATAAATTGCCTCCTTTTTGGTAGATAACAAGTGGCATGGGTGAGTTTTTCCTGGCTACAGTGCATTTGCTGCTAAGGTATTCTCTGCTGGGCACACTTCCACAGCTATGCAAACAATCTCTGCTATATTTGGGTCTTTTGTACACTTGACTCTGGTACAGCCTTTTTGGCCAGAGCTCAGTGGTCAGAAGGGAAGCGCTATTGCAGTTTTGTGTAGCTCCCAGCATCCCCATCCCTCCCAGACAAATGGCACCTAAACTCTGCTTCCCTGTCAAGGTCAGAGACCTGGGCAGTGAGCCAGCCTGGAGAAGGGAGAGGGAGAGATAGCAGAGTCCCACCAGGAGGAGTCAAACCAAGCAATTACTCATAGGGAGTCCATTTACCTAAGCTTGAGAGACAAGTGAAAGCCATAGTCAGAGTCCAAAATCCAGGGGTCAGAAGCCAAGAAATCAATACAAAGTATCAGGAGCCAGGTGCTGGAAGCAAGGAAAGGACTTATACAAAGTTTGCCACAAGCAAAGGAAAGCTTCCAGGCAGGCAGTTATGTAGCCCAGACACAGGTGTGACCGGTCACCGCTTCTTGAACTTAATCAAGGAAGCCTCCCTTTGCCCAGCTTTCTTGAGTCTCCGCCTTGTTTGTGGGCTGATTGATGCAGGCTCCAGGGCATCCTTGGGATCACAGCTGGATCCCTGTTGCCCTAAAGGAGCAGGCAGAGGAAGGTCTGAGCCTGCTTGGTCCATGGCAGTAGGGGGAGCTCTTGAGCTGCAGGTCTCATCTCCAGCCAGAGCCACAGGGACCAACAGCTGCTGCTCATCAGCAGCAGCTCTGACAGGGGCTTCAGTTATCACATTCCCCATGTATTGAGATACTGCCCCATAATTCCCTGGGGCTGGTTCACTAGTTGAAGAGGTTGATCCCACCTGCATTCAAGAAGGTGTTTGAGCAAGGAAGCCTAAGGATCCTGGAGGAATTCCACTGTTGTGTTTGTTTTGTTAGGAACTGACCCAATGTGCATCTCCTGGAATAGTGTACAGACTGGAGCTTGTTATCCCAGCTTCTGAACTTCCCAAATATGTGGATGCAGATCTTGGCTGATACATCAAAATGTATCTAAAATGCATAGTTTGGGGAAAAAGCATATTTAAATATTTGTATTTTGACAGATGATGTGTTTATGAATACTTATGCTAATGAATACTTATTTAAATACATAGTTAAATGTACATTTTTGTATGGTTGAAAAATTGTAGGTTATGGTGGAAATGCTATTATTATTATTATTATTATTATTATTATTATTATTTAATTTATAGCCTGTCTTTCTGTTAATAATGAGACTCAAGACAAATAATGATATATTTCAAAAGGTTAAACTGATCAGAACACTTCAAAACAATTAAACAATTGATAAAGTTAGAAAGTTAAACATGACAAACATTAGAATTCTTTAAAAGACATCCAAACCTTGAACTGGAAAAGACTTAAGGGCAAACCTTTGCAATAGTGACAGAGACTGACTGATTCGTCCAGCCCTCAGGTGACTCAGCAGCATACATTAAATTCTTCTTGGAAGTGAATCTGATGGAAAAGGATGACCCAGAAACCTTCAGGAAGCTGGTAGATCACTGAGTGTACCTTCTATTGTAGGATGCTTTATGAGACAGAGCATTTTGATGAAGACAGCAGTGGCTGAGGCTAAAAGGCTCCTAAAAGGCTTGAGGCAATCACAAAGGAATCATAGCTCAACATTTTCTAATTCTGGCATAATCTATAAACTGAAATACACTGCTGCTGATCTAACCTCTTCTTACAAGTAGGCTCAATTACTTTTCAATCAGGAGATCTAGTCAACTTTTATTTTTGTTAGCTAAATCTAGATTAAAAATCTTTTGCTGTCAATGTAGTAGATTTGGGTTTTAACCTCTTTTGTAGCCTGCCGTCACAAAACATTTGAACTAGACCTGAAGTGTCTTACTGCATTTTTCAGCAGCTCTGGTGCTTTATGGCTGAATGCTTCATGCCGGTATTACTGACCCTTAGCGATTTTGCCTTGGCTTTGCAGCATTTGGACTGAATTAACGAACACGTTTATTTCAGGCCTCAGTTAGTTGGTACATTATGAATTCACAGCTCAGGAGATTTCTACACAAGTAGAAATAAGCGGAGCTTGGAAGTAATAAATTACATGTAGCATAGTTCCCTGTAATGAGTTGCTCCTTTGGTTAAGTGAGTAATGAAAGTATGTTTTAAAAGTAACATAACAAGTGTGACAAAGTTAGCTTAGTGGTATAAAAGATCAACATTTTCTAGTTAAATTTAGAGGACATTTAAAGTATTTTAGAACTGTTTTAGTGGGAATTCTTAAAGTTTTATGAGTAAAGCCCCCCTGAAAAGTAATTTAAAAACTGAGTAATGCCATGAGCAACATCTTGTGAAGTAGCTTTCCTCTTCAGAGCAAAACATCTGGGTGACCAAGCAAGATGGCTTTGAAGAGTTCTGCAATTGGTGTTCCCAGATTCTTTACTGTGGCAGCAAATATCATTTACATTTTAGCAGTAAAACATGTTAAAATTTAAGTAGTTTTTTTGCTGTTGGCAGCAAAGAGGCCTGCAGCCCTCCAAATCAGGGCCTAGTGATGGCTGCTCCATGACCAACAGGCCCATGTGACTAGACCTTTCTGTCAGGTAGAGAGAAGCATGAGCAGGGAGGGAGCCAGCATATATATGAGGGGTGCATATATAACAAGAATGTACCTATAACACTGTCTTCACATCAGAACTGATTTTTTCCTTCTTCATCATGACCATGGCCATTTCCGCACTAGACTGTTATAGTGCTATTATTCCACTTTCCACATCCTACAGAATCCTGGAATCAATAATAGCACGGTATGGAATCAATAATAGCACTATAACAGTCTAGTACGGAAATGGCCCATGTAGTGACTGGCAGGAGGTAACATGGGCGAGAAGAGGAATTAGGAGCACTGTCAGTGGCTGTGTCTTGACATAGCCAGCAACTGTGCACTTCGCTTGGCCTCTGCCCCCATTCACTCTTACATAGCCATCTAGTATTAGGCTTGAAATTTGGGGCTCTGTAACTTGCTATAGAATTAATACTTGATAATCATTAACTGTGATATTAATTGGCATTTTAGACAGTTGTAGCTCATCAAACAATCTTGTTTTAGAATGGTTTATTCTGCTCTCCTCCTGTTTATAATCAGTATGTGCAAAGAGAAGGATGTTGCAAACATGAAAGATATCTTTGAGAATGACCTAGGATGTAACAGGGTCATGTGGACTTGGGAAGTTAAGGGTCAGATAGAATGTAACACATGTACAAGTTGTGACTCTGCTCATGCTGATGCACAAATCTTTTTTTCCCTCCTATAAGCATCCTTTAATATAAACATAAGAATGGTATAAGAAGGGAAGCCTGAAAGAATAAGTCATCCTTCTGGGAGGGATACTTTGGCCAAAGAAACTTGTGTGTGTATGTGTGTGTGTTTTTTCTTTTCTTCTCTTTCCTTCCTACCTTCTCTTTTCTTCCTAACTTGAACCCTTATGAGTTTAAACCAGCTCCCTGTCCATGTGGAAATACAATGAGGTGTGGTTTGTTTTTCGACCCTAACACTAGTGACTGGTCAGAGGGACTAGCAGGGAACCTGAGTGACAAACACTGTTGGTGATTGCCATGAAGTCAACCTCACAAGTTCTTTCTTTCCTCAGTATCTCCACCATAGTATCTATATTATAATATAGATAGGGTTTTTTAAAATCCCCACTTGTCCATGGAAACCCAGTGTGTGATCTTGAGCAAGTCGCACTTTCTCAGACTCAAATGGCTACAAAGGCAATTCCCTAGAATAAATCTGCCAAAGAAAACCCCATTATAGGTTTGCCATAGGGTTACCGTAAGTTGGAAATAACTTAAAGGCACACAACAACAACAACATCTCATTTGTGTAAGAAAGGAGCAGCAGCTTTTTGTCAGGGTTGAAACTAGACTCCTTGCTGGGGTTTCCCAATGCTTGAGAAGACCATCCCTCTTTCCTTTGTTTTTCTAATGTTCTTTCTATCCCTACTGCCTATACTCCCATGATCCTTTATGTCTTTTAAATTTTCAAGATCCTGCTCATCACCAGTAAGCTCCATCAACCTAATGGGCACAAGAGAAAGAGCCTTCTTAATGGTGACTGCATTATTGGCTTGCCAGGTTGAATATAGGACAGAGCTCCTGTATTTTTAATAGTTAGCAGAGTTAGCAGGAAGATATATTGTGAAGTTACACCAGATGGAACTCCACCTTTCTCCACCCCCTAAAACCCACCTTTTTCACTGATGCAGCCCCTTAACCCAGCTATTTACTGGCTGATGGAAGGGGGGGGGCAAGGCGATGGAGACACATTCAGCTCCATTCCTGGAGCTTGGACTCACAGTACCTTTAGCATGATGAGACCAGCTGATGCAGCCCCCTAAACACATTGAGCTGCATTCCTGGAGCTTGGACACACAGAATCTTCAGGTTGTAGAATGAGACCAGCTACGGGACACCTTGTGGTGCAGTGGTTAAATGCTGGTACTGCAGCCACAACATTGTGAGTTTGATCCTGCAGGGCTCCAGGTTGACTCAGGCTTCCATCCTTTCATAGGTCAATAAAATGAGTACCCAGCTTGTTGGGGGCAATTACCTAAATACATCGTAAATTGCTTAGGGAGTGCTTTGCACTGGTAAGTAGTATAGAAATGTAACTGCTATTGCTGCTATTGCTATAGGAAGAGTTGTCTTCTTGCTAACTATTAAAACTACAGGGACTCTGTCTTATATTCAACTTGGCCGCCCTACTCCATACATATGGGAGTCCCTTCCATGGGATATTTGTTTAGTTCCTTCATTCTGTCTTTTTTAAAAAAATGGGTTTTAAAGACCTGGTTGTTTATGCCTGCTTTTACCTTATACATTTGAAGCTGGTCCAGGCTTTTCAACTGATTTTTTTTAAAAAAATTCTGCTTTCCTCATTTTATGGTTGGTTTTAGGTGGTCTTGCTCAATTGAGGACATTGTTATTGATTTTGTATTTCTGTCTGTTTTGTTTTATCATGAACACAGTCCAGAATAACTTTCCGATTGCTGCATAGCCCTTAAAAGGTAATGAACAAATACTAATCCTGTGCATTATAGATTGCCTTTGTGTATGGCTCTATTGTTTCTTTTGACTGTGTGTTTCAGAAACTCAGTCATATTTAAATGATAAGAAGAAATGTACAGCCACTACAGCCACCATATTTTCTCTCTTTACAGCTGCCCTGTTAATAGCATGAGAAGGGGACAGGCCCTGTTACAATTTCCAGCCCTCGTGCAGATGATTTATAGGAAGGGCAAACCTTCATTAGGTTTTTAAAAGTTAATCTGATTTTGGTGCAGAATTTGTGCTGGAATGAGACTAGAAAGATGTTTTTATGCTCTGAATCTGAGCGCAGCAAATGGAAGAATGCCTAAATGAGCTTACTAGCGATGGAACGCTAGCCAGAACACGTCTGCTGAATTCATAACCTGTGACTGCCCCGAAGGGATTTATTGAAATTCAAAGCATGCTGATCCCAGACTGTTTGATTTCAAACATAAAATTAGAGAACTGACTTTGATTTAGAGTGTGAGGGGAACCCTCTTCATCACAATGCAGATCACTCTGAAAATGCATTCAATTACAAGATGTCCAGGAAAAATAGTAGATCTGTGTTGATATAAAGCCCTTAACTTTGGAGAACAAATAAGAAATTCTCTCATACGAGGTCCAGTCAAGATAAGTTTGATGTTCTAAAGGATTTTCACTCTTATGAAAAATGTGAAAATCATTGCAGTAGGCATTTTAAAAAAAGCAAACCTATATAATTCTTCTTGGCCCCAAATATTCAAGCTGAATGGAGACAAAATGGTTCACAAATAGATATGGTGCCATTCCATGGTACACAATTATACTGGTTCAGAATTCTAAGTGTGTGCATGTATGACTTCAGGTTGCCTGTTGAATTATGAGGACGCCACAAATTTAATATGGTTTTCTTAGTATGGCTCCTTTAATTAGAACTCCCAGCATTCCATAAGAAGCTGTTATGACAGTAAAAATGGAATCATAATACTATAACTGTGTTGTATAAAAAGACCCAGTATTCTCAAACTATACAGTTTGGTCCAAGTTTGGATAGCTGGCCATTATAGGACACCATTAAAATACCCACTACTAAAATTGGGATACTCACCTGGTGCCATTTGCTCCTAATTATTAAATTATACTGTATTAAAACATGCAGGTTTTAAATGTGGTAATCCCTTTTTTAAAATTGCACCAAATCTGTCTTTTGGGTGAGGAGTGGAAGTCTATCTGCTTTACTGTCAGGGTGATCTTATATGGTGGAGAGGTGACCTTGGTCTCTCTCTTCCACCACACAGGTAACATCTCAAGTGACTTGGATAATCCACATAATGCTGAGGACCCAGTTAGCATGATTTGGGGCCAGACCACAGATTCTTTTCTGCCTGAGGCAAAGGACAAGATGGCAGCCGCTTCCCAGACTTTGTCCGGAAACTGACTAGACAGACGGCCGAATCCTTATTTACCAATTTCAATGGAACAGTGTTCTCCACCACCATGTCAGAGGTGACAAGATAGTTTAGAGGCCTCAGGACAGGTTGTGTGATATACACAGCTCTGTCTTTCTACTGCAGGAGTATCCAGATGGCCCAAAAGGAACAGGTGGCAGGCTGCCATGCTTCCCCTTAGCATTTCACTCTCCCTAAAGGGAGTGCCAGCTATGTCTGATAAGCAGCAGGCAGCAGGCAGGAGAGGATGATGTCTGAATGGTACAGTAAGCCTTGGCTTTAGCAGAGAGGAGGGTGTTACTCTGGCTTCAGTCCAGCCAGGAAGATCTCTTGCACCTGAAGGGGCATCATATCCACTCACTTTGCTCCTCTATCATGCTCAATGCCAGTCCTAGTATCCATAGGATCCATATTAAGCTTCTCTTAAGAATTTTCTGGGCATGAGTTAAAAAGCCATGTAAGAAAATGCTTGTTTTAAGCATCTCTTTAAAGAATATTTAATGTCTTGCATGTTGCAAAACACAAAGCTTAGATATAAAATATAAAGGGAATTTTTAATTTGGACGTCTGCTCATAAACAGCCTTTGAAGTTTTCTTCCCCCTGTCATTCCATTGCTGACTAATTCCATCTTGCAGGTGATTCAGCTCCTCTTTTCCCTCTTGTTTGATCATTTCATTTTATCAAAAGCTGACACCCTCTGCTTTCTTGTGTACACCGAATTCCCCCAGTTTCACTAGGACTTCATGTATATGTACCAGGGCAACAGGTTGTAGCCTGCAGCCAAGTAAACAGAATAATTTTCAGAACTCTGATGCGCTAATATTGGTATCCCTGTCAGGATAAATATACAGATGAAAGTGATTCCCAACTAGACTGGATGGCTTATATTTTTTGTTTGTTTAAAATTGCCTAGAGGCCATTTTGGGTAATTTTTTTTCTGAATTAAAAGAATTAGGATGATAGGTGAGTAGATACAGGAGCTTCAGCAGTCTGGTTGTGGTCGTCTGCAGCCCCCAGGCATAGGAATGCTGACCATTTCTGTCTCAAAGAATTTTGGGAAGTGTAGTTTGGAAGAGTATGAGACTCCTGCAGTTCTTCCTAGTTCTAGCCTCTGTCATGAAACTGCAATTCCCTACATAGAAAGGATAAATTATAAAACCAGTTAAAGTTTTAATTGTGGGTGTGGACTAGATTAATGCCACAAAAAGAAACAGGGCACGAGAACATTTTATTGGCCTTTACCATAGTGTCTTTCTGGATAAATGGAGAGCTATGGCATTCCTACTATTTCTCCCAAGTGTTTTTATTCCTTCAGAAGCCAACATAACCAAGATAAAAATTGAACCTCCCCCTTTTTTTGTCATTACTTTCCATTTTTTAGAGGAGAATAAGGGAAGCCTGTGAAAAATAGTGTTGAAGTGTAAAGTGGTGCCATTTTGCTACACAAAATCATATGAGATTCCAATCAATATACTCTGACAACAAAAGGCATGGTTTGTGCATTTTTTTCTGTGATGCTCCAGTGATAGTTTTCATTGATTGCTTGCCTCGTAAGTCCCAATGAATTTCTCGTTTTAATATTGTACAAAGTGCTCCTCTCTCTTCCACCCTGCTCTGTGACTGAAAAGCTAGAATGAGGAAAGACAGAGGCTGGATGTCCTCTAGCAAAGTACTGAGACAGACAGTATTTAGGCATTGCTGTTGTTACGTGCCTTCAAATCTTTTCTGGCTTATGGTGACCCTAAGGGGACTCTATCACAGGGTTTTCTGGGCCTGAGAGTGTGTGATGCACTCAAGGTCAACCAGTGGGTTTCCCTGGCCAGGCGAGGAATCAAACTCTGGTCTCCAGGCTTGTAATCATATGCTCAAACCACTACACCACACTGGCTTTCAGGCAATAGCCTAATTAAATATCCTCTTAGTGAGGAATATAATGTTAGCATGTATATGCATACATACACACACACACACACACACATGGTTTGGAATGCTAGCATATTGGATGCATATTTTGAAGGCAATATTTGAGAAAGCCAAGTAATGAAGGGGTGACCCTCCATTTGATTCATATTTGTGCTGAGCAAACCAAGTTATTTGAAAAAGAGAGGGAGAAGGAAAGAAAAATAAACAGGAGGAGGAGATGAGAGGAGGAAAGGGAGGAGGAAAGGGAGGAGGATGGCTCAGTCTGTTTCAATTATTTATTAAACTGGAGTCCATTATACCCTTGATGGCATCATCAGGAGTACAACGGGATCTGATCCTTCTAACTCTCTATAGGAAGCCAATCTCCTTCACACCTGTCTATCTAGAAGCTGTTATGCCATGAAGACAGTGAGGGGATGGTTGTCTCTCTTCATCTCTGGGCACCTGAACCATTGCCCTGGGAGTGGCCCAAGTGCTAGTAGGTCCTAGGCCATGGTCACCTGAGTTGTTGCTGTAAGTTTATGTTGTTCATGTTGTTCTCATAACATCCATTGTATCCTGAGACCATCTCGTTCCTCGCCATGGCATCCTGAATGTCTAGGGAGAAACAATATTTCACAAATCTTTTCTGGTGATTGGAAGGAAATCAGTTTTTGAGCTGAGGTTGTTTAAATTTTTCCAGAATGAATCCCACACTCCTAAATAAACAGGTCATGAAAAGACATGACCTAGCATATATTCAACAAAGAAAGGCCACTCTCAATCAAAACTCAGAATAAACAGGTTGGAATCCTGTTGAGGCACTATGGCAGTATAAGAGCAGCTGCACAAGTAGCAGTGCTTTTGCAGAGGTTGCATAAGTTTGATCTCTGGTCCTGCCAGTCATTCCACAAGCTCTCACACAGCACTGTCTCCCTCTCATTTTTTGACTCAGAGGGCAGAGAGCTATTTGGCCATGGTGCAATGGGTAAACTCTAGGCCTTGTCACCTGTTTTGCATAGGTGGATCTTAGCTAATATATATTATCTCACTTACTTCATAATATAGTAAGCCTCTGAGAGAGGTCTCAACATTCTCCTTTAACAGCACCACTACTGACTGCATTCTGCTCTGGTCTATCTAATCTATAGAACTGCTCTAGTCTAACCCATGGCTAGATCTGGGATTGGAAGAGGTGCCCTCTAGCTTCTGATAAACATACAGTATAGGCGTCATCAGTCTGTCAAGTATTATGACTATGAGATTCAGAGCAGGGGAGGAGAAGCCTCAGGCTGCACACCCAGATCTGAAAAGTAACCTTTTATCTCAGGTCTATTTCATACTACACAGTTATAGAATTATGATTTCCACTTCTGCTGCCATGGCTGCATCCTTTGGAGTCCTGGGTTTTGTAGTCTGATCAGAGGCACCAGAGAAGCTCCCTGGCTGGGAAAATTACAAATCCCAAGATTCCACAGGTTGAAGCCATGACAGTTGAAGTGGTTTCAAAGTGCTATAACTGTGTAGTATGAAAGAGACCTCAGACCACCAGCATCTTACCTCTCTTTGGCTACCCAGCCCACAAGGGCATGCCACCCATTAACAAAACAAAATATTTTTTCTGGTTAGGAGCTGCTTCTTTTTCTTAAAACCTTCCTTAACATCCCAGACGGGATGTACTGCTTCTGTACTGTCAGTCCTGCCAAGCAAGCTATGTGACAAAATAAAAATTAAACGCTATCAGCCAAAACAGCCAAATTTAAATGGACTGGAGGGGAAAAAAAGACAATCCTAGGAAACAAACAAACAAGAAGTCATTTGAAGCCATTGGCTAAGCACTTTGGCAATCTGAAAGGAACTCTGGAGGAAAGGCTAATACACTTATTGCCAAGGCATCTGTGCTTAAATTAGGAGAAAACCCTTTTCAGTTCTAAGGGGGAAATGCAGCACAAGCACTTAAATTCTGGCCTACATAACCCAGCATGGAGGTGAGAGGTTTAGGTCTGGGATGCACGCAGGCTACATCATGAGGTACTTATTAGGATCTTAATTATTTGCTGCATCATGCTCTCCTCCCCCTAAAAGGAGGTACAGTTCATAGGTCCTGCAAACAAGAATGAGCAGAAAAATGGAAAACTGGATTACTTGTAAGCAAGTGTAAAATGATAAACCTTGCTGCAAAGCTAAAATAAAAATTCAACTTCAGCAATACAGCAATGGGATCTGAACTGGCAGGGGACTGACTACGAAAGAGATCTTATAGTTGTGGTAGGTAGCTTGATGAAAAGGTCCACCTCATGTGCAGCTACTGTTTTTTTTTGTTGTTTTTTTTTTTAATGTGATAGGTAGCTTGATGAAAAGGTCTACCCTGTGTGCAGCCGGATATTATTAGAAAATAATAAGCACCAATATCATACTATCCTTATACAAATCCAGATCACATGAGAAATACTATACACTTTTCATTGCACTTGAAAAACGGTATTACAAAGCTGGAGAAGCATATCAGTGTAGTCTGAGGGATCACGTTTCCAATCCCTGCTCAGCCGTGGAAACCCACTGGGTGATCTTGGGCAAGTTGCATGCTGCAATGGCAAACCTCTGAATAATAAATCTTTCTAGGAGAACCCTAGGATGGGGGGGGTCACCATAAATCAGAGTTGACTTGAAGGCACACAACAACAACAACAACAACACTTCCTAGAACCAACAACCAGGAACCGGAAAAGGGGCAGAAAAGGGCAACCAAAATGTATCAAGAGGCTGGAAACTTTCTGCTCTGGGGAAAGGTTGCTTCTAGGAGCAGAGGCAGAGCCTGTCTGTATATTAGTTCCCTGGAAATGTGAGAAGGTAGATTTTGCACTCATGTTCTGCTTGGGGGTCTGGTTGATCCAGCCCAGACTACTGGACTAGATAGGTCTCTGAGTCTGATCTTGCAGGGTTTTTCTAGTCTTCCTGTGTTAATGCTGGATAGCACTCCATATAATTAACTACAAGTGGCTGTCTTTGTGGTATGAGTGATTCTTTTTTTCAATCACGGGAACTCAAACTTCCAAAGAAAAGGGCTAATTTGGCATGGTGGACATGCCAAATTAGCATGGAAAATGATATCCATTTTCCCAAATGACTTTCTATGCAAAGCTTGGTCTACACAATTCACATGTTTTGAACATCTCAGGCTGAATTTGCTGAGGACCAAAGTGACTTTAATTATGTGAACAGAGTTAATCAGTGCATAATTTCAGTAGTCATGGAGGATGCTGTTCTTATCAAGACCATGGAGATATATATATAAAAGGGTAAAACATTATTTCACTATCTTCTGTAGTTCTACAGTTGTTCAGCCTCCACCTCATGGTCGTTACTGACTTTTTTTTAAAAGGCACATTAGTTGTATTCATCCCATTAAATATTATATTCAGTTTAGCACCTAAGTTGGCCTTTTTGCTTTTTTCCTGAAATTTCCTGCATAGGGACTACTATTTAGCCACAAAATTTTACCTGTAGGTGAGAAATCCATGGGTTATTCTCTGCTCATTTTATTGTTCTTATAAAGATGCTTCTCCCCTAAATTATGAAATGGAGATGCATCAATGTGAATTGAAATCCTACCATGGAAAATTGAAAATTACTCCCCCACTCCAAAAGGAAGAGGATTTGAATTATGGAGATTTTTACTTTTTTGAATGAGCTTTCCTACACAAATAATAATTTTGAGCTTGCATTAACTTACTCTTCAGGAAAGGTCTTTGAAAATTTCTAGTAAAAATTATGTGGGAAACAGAAGAAACAGGATTGTCACAGCCATGACAGCCATGCACCTCATTTTAAAATCTCAGTACTTTTATGAATAACATTTGTTTTAATTGCACAATAAACAAGAGTACATCTACCACATGTTAGATTGATTGGCTCACAGTCAGCCAGATGAAAAATCATTGCTTAGGTTTTTCAGTTCATTAACAAGCTGCCTCCTTAAAGCACACACGTTCTGATGATGATTTGATATTGCAGAAAGAAAACAAATCAATTATGACTTGCTGTGTGTGAGTCACAACTTTCTTAAGCCCTGTGTTATCAAACAGTGTTCTAGAATAGATCCCACCCTGATAGTTCATATTTTATTGCTTCTTTCGTACAAGCAAGAGAGCTCAAGGCACCCTTGAACATATCAGCTTTTGATCCTGGGATAATGAAGCCATGTGCTGTAATTTTGTCTCCAACAGCGAATGTTACTAGCCAGTAACAACCTGTAAGATTCTGATAAGCTGTTGGCTTTTGATCCATGCTAAATCAGACAAAACAGGTGGAAGCAAGAATGGCAAAGTTTATTGTGGAAAGCTTAGAGAACACAGTGAAAGGCTCCATGACCTTTTGATAGATTTAATAGTTTTCTGTGGTCACTCACTTCAGAAGGGATTAGATGACTCCTCTTGAAGAAGTTAGAAAAGAATCACACAAGATGTTTGTACCCACACTCCTTATTTACATCTTGACCCTTTTGAGTGCCAGGTACATCTGAATCTCTTACCGCTGTACCTCCTTGTCCCCTGCTGTTCTGTATGTATTTCCAAGACATACATATTAGCTGAAATATAACAAGTTCAAAATAAAGATTGTATTGTAAATATCTGTGAAAATGTTGAAGTAGAAACTCTATGTTCTACTGCTGCAAATAGAAAAGAAGTGTGGCAGCAAAGGCGATTGACCAAAGACATAGGATTTGTAGATAGGTAGACATCAAGAGCTTTTGTTCTCACCTTGAGATGACTGTGATCTGGATTAAACAAACTCACTGGTAGAACACTGGTGGATGGATGACCCTGTTGAATGGCGGGGTAGGCCTACTGCATAGCCTTTTGCAAGATACGGAGGTGCATTTTGCATGGCATTTGTCATGCAATAGGGCCTCCAGAGTGTTGCGCAATTGTGAGAAGCATTTCAGACGACGCCCTTGCAATTGTGTGATGCTGCCTGGGCTGGCAGGCACCAATCATGCACTATATCATTTTTGGCTTTTAGCCAAAAATGGTGTGCGATCGTGCATTGCTCCAGGGCCCCATGCGCACTTACCTTGCATGCGGAGCTCCAGAGCTGTGGCTCTCATGCTTCCTTCCCCACTGCAGCCTGGGAAAATACCCGGCTGCGCCGTGGCTGGAAGAGGTAGAGCCCTCATGCTGCCTGCCGGCCGGCCGGCAACTCCTCTAAAGCTGAAGCAGTGGGGACACGAGAGCCTCACAGAAGAGGCTGCTCACGTGATCCCCATGCAACCATGCTGGACAGAGGTAAGGCGCGAAAAGGGCCAGAGTCTAGTTCTTCTCACGCTTGATTCTGTGGTATCTGAATATTTTTACACCATCATCTTGTCAACGTTTTAGTTCCTGGAATGCAGTGGGAGTTGATATTGAGGTATTTGTAGCAGGTCTTTAGATATCGTCTTCTATCATCTTTACTCTTTTCTGAGCCAGCTGCCAGTCTGCATCTTTCTTTGTGAGCCAGCAGTTTTTCCTTTTTTTTTTAAATTAGAAAAGATAGAGATTATTTATTTATTTATTCATTCAGTCATTCATTTATTTGAGAAACATTACACCCTTTCGCATATGAGCTCAACATGACTAACAATCTTAATGGAAGGAAAATTACAATTCATAATGAACTGAGTAAAATGTTACAATAAGGTTGTTGTATTTTGGACATATGAGACAACATGACTCATTGGAAAAGAGAATAATGCTCAGCAAAGGGTAAGTACTAGGAAAACAGGAAGTCCAAACTACAGGTGGATTGTTCTAATCAAGGAAGCTACACCCGGAGTTTGTAAGGCCTGAGCGTAACCCATGGTTTCATGGTGAGAAAATATTCACGATCTGCTAACAGTGGGAGTGAGATATTTATTGCCTGTTGACAGACCCTATCTCGGGGAAGCAGGGAAGGTGATTACTGGGGCTCTTAGATGTTTCTCATTTGTATCATAGGTGTAAGTTGAAGTCAATTTGACAGCAGATAATAACAACAAACAAAATATTACAGTCGTTTAATATTTTAATTGTTGATTGAGATAACTGCGCTTCTTATGTAGAATATAGCAATTTGTCTTATATGTAGAATATAGCAATTTGTCTACTGATCTAGTTTTCTACTGTCTTTGAAGACATTTTAAAAGCCTCAAATAACCTAAATCTAACAGAAAGTAATTTCTTCTGTCTCTAGTACATAAAATTGGTTCATAATGCATACATGTCTACTGAGAAGTAAATCTAATTGGATTCAATATGACTTACTCACAGGTATGTGTGTATAGGATTTTAGCTTCAATTTTTTCAAATTCTTAAAGGGAAAAAAAGAGTATAACCCTTTATCTTAATTAAAAAGATATATCTTTTCATGTAGTATACTGTTGAACTATGGACTTTGCTAGCATGTGATGTAGCAACATCCAATATCTTAGGCTGCTTTCAAAGGGGATTAAACAAATCCATGGGAGATAAGGTTACCAATGGTTATTAGTCATGGTGCCTATATATACTGCTTCCAATATAAGAAATGGTATGTCTCTCAGTGTTAATTACTGGGGAACAGAGTAGGAAGGTGCATTTATGTGCTGCTGTGGCTTTCTGACAGGCAGCTGATGGGCCTCTGTGTAGAAAAAAATGTGGTCTAGATAGGCCTTTGGTCTGACCTAGCTTGGCTCTTCTCATGTTCTTATAATTTTTGTTGTTCCTGCTCATTAGATGCCACTCCAGCTTTGGGGTGGTGGAAAGTCTAAGAAGGTTTTCCTTTGTTGGCCGTTTGGTACTTGGTGGGCACTGGAGTCAAACAATCCGTCATAGTGATTCTGGCATCGTTGTTGGACAGAGATACATGATAAGCATTTAGACAGACATGTTGGTCTGACCTTTCTTAATTATTATGGCACCACATGCAGATGCTGGAGTCAAGGTCACCATGATTAAGTGAGGAGCATTGGGGAAACTGACCACATGGCCCAAAATTCCAGTGACACTACTGGGCCTGGTCTGATTCACCAGTTCTTACTGCACTCAGGTACTAATGTGGACTGGGGGGTGATATGGTAAAAGCTCTGATGAGAATTCCAAGTCGTATGTATAAACTCCCCATGATTCCAGCTTAATTATGCTGGTCCTACTAGTGAGGTAAATATGTTGCGGTATAGCTAGTATAATTAAGATAGCTACTGCTCTTATCACTCACTCCAACTGCTACCATGGGCATGCAGCTAGTAGCAATCACAGTGCCATTACTCTTGGACTCAGCAGCAGTGGTGATGGTGCCCTACCACTGGGCCTGGCACTTGCCTCAGTATGCCATGTATTGGCATCAGGTCTGGTTTGTTTTTTAATTTTTTAAAATGAAATTGATTGGAATCATACTATCCAACTTAGCTGCAAAGAAAACAACAGATTCTATTCTTTTTTTAAACAAAGGTGGCATTAACTTTTCTTTACTATCTTTCTAATATATAAAAGTCAAAGTTTGTTTGTCTGTGCCGGGGAAGACCTCGTATGATTGGCTGTGTCAGGCAAAGACCTCATATCATTGGCTGCCTAAGAAGATTCTATGGAATCCTGGGGTTAGCAGTTTAGAGAGGGGCATTTAGAATTCTCAGCCACAGAGCTCTTGGGCCTCAGTCAGCTGTGTCTATCTTGCTGGTTGCTATGGAGGTGAGGCCTAGCAGCAAGGAGGAAGGCAGTGTATTCCTCCAGGAACCCAACTGCTGTATGTTAATAACTCTGAATACAGATTGGATTGGGGAATATGTAGAAAACTTACAGGTACTGGACAAGACAGTTTGGGGAATTAGAGACATAGGATCTCAAATCTTTCTAACAAGTATTACCTATGAGAAAATAAAACCCTGGGCAATGCTGGGTATATGTGATAGTTCACTATATTTCCAATACTCTTGTTTATTCTGTTACTACAGTAGATAACCCTATCCCGGGGTCTACAATTTAATATTAAAAATTATCTCCATGTGCTTGAGAGGTCCCCTGAATGAGCACGTAGGCAGACACGGTCGAACGGCCAAAATCAGGAAAAACTCAGTCAGGCCAGTAAACTCTGAGTCACGTCACCCCAGGAGACCTCCAGCCAGGTAAAAACTTAAAATACAAAAAGTATCCTCAGTCCCGAGTAGCATGCTTGAAGGGATTAGCGCTTCTAACAAACAGCCCGTCAAGTGAGGACGATTTGCGTATAGCCGCGGCTTCTGACAACGCCAGCAAATCTAATCAGGCAAGGAACTTTGACATTTTGAAGCTTTGTTCTCCCAATCATGAAAAGGACATGGATAGTTTGGAGCTTTGTTCTAGCTCCTCCACTGATTGTTCTCTCCAGGATAGGATTAGCCCTCCAGGTGCCTTTCACCCCATAAATAGACCTGATTTTCGAGCGTTTCCTCGGATCACTTCGGATCGTTCTTGGCTTCCTGTCACTCCGTCTGGCTATCCCCTCAGCTCTCCATGTGCTGAGCCTCCTCTTCTCTCTCCACCGCTGTCCTGGACCTCCGGACTTCAAGACCAGGTGCAATATATCCCAGAAACACCCCTTCAAAGCCCCCTATCCAATTTCCTCTCTTTTATTTCTCGCTAGGTCTTGTGTGAGTGAGTGCGCAAGTCTTTATTTTTAAATAAAATCATTTATTTAGCAATTTGGTGTTGTTTTTGGCTCGGCCTGACCCCGTAAAAATTGGGTTAAAAGATCTCGCTGGGTTGCCCTGCCTCTCATAGCACTATTGCTTGTGCTCTGGCTAATTTTCATTCCCCATTAATTGGAGAATATTGAGGTGTCCTCCAAGGGACCCCAGAAATCAGGGTAACAATTCTGTCACAGATTCAACTAAAAATCTATTTGATCCCTGTTATATCTTCAATACAAAGGAATCCGACAGCTTTTTGTGCAGTGTTTGAGGAATACAGTATACGGTAAAACATGGGAGGAGCATAGAATTTCATGAAAATATTCTATAGCTTCAACACCCATCAAATAATGGGCAATTCCCCACTTAGAATATTCCAAAGATGATCAGAAATATTAATGAAAAACATTTTCCCCACTTATTTTGATTACAACTTTCTCTCTTTTGTGAATTAGATAACAATTGACATATTACTGATAATTTTACTCTAACCTGGCACATTATTTTAAGAATTTATTTGGAAGCAAAAGTTTTTGGCACCCATTGAGAATTAATTTTATTTGCAGATCAGGACCCACAGTGGGAGCTCATCTTGTCTCTCCTGCATTAGTGCTTAACATTTAATTAGACAAGAACTTTGCTCATTAAACAAAAATATTCATCACCAAGAAGGGAACCCACTGACTAGAGACATATTCTTGGCTTTTAGCAGACTTAGTGTTCAGACTTATTTAGTTGTGAAAGTTAAAAATAAATTATGACTGCAGTCTTCTCTCTCTCTTTGTTCTTTTTGTCAGGAGTATAACTGGAAGAATCTAGTTTTGCTATTTGGCAGCTAATTGGTGGGGGGGGCAGGCAATTTTTGATGCTTTTCCTTTTGCCTGGCAGTACTGTACATCACCTTGCACATTGTTCTGATGAGTTTCCTTGGCTTCTGGAGCAGCTTTTCAAAGAGTGCAGGATGGAGGGGAAGTCTGTGAAAACTGCCCTCATTTTTTTCCATTAATGGAAGATCCCTTGGGTGAAAAATGGCTTGGTGAGTGTAAGATTCCTCTCATTGGGATTGCAATGGCTGTTGCCCACTTTTTATGTGATGTGAGACTTCTTTCAGGTTAGGATCAGGCTGTCTTATCATTCCATGAGTTTGTTCTCCATTCCACTCCCCCTGCTTTGCACTTAGATAGGGGAATTTGTAAAGTTGATTTTGTATGTGAAGCATGCCTTGTTTGACACTTTCACTTCACTCAGTACTTTTGAAACAGGCATGGGCCTCCAGTCCCATCTTTTAGATGGAGGGGTTGGTGGTCCTTTGCAGTGTGTCAGCTAGTCTATCTGGGGTCCCTTTATCACCTTCTTACCACCTACCTAGGTGTCCCACTTGTGGTCAGGGTAAATACCAGACAGGTAGAGTTAACATCAAGACTCCACTTCAGTATTCTTCAATAATGGAATCTTAGGATATTTATATAGAAGAATATCTTAAACTCAGCTTCAAAATCACAAAAAAGATGCAACCCTCCATTATCACATTTCTTCCCCTAATATGACTTTTAACACCCGTACCTGGTGAAGGCATCTGTGAGCCTTGAAAACCTGCATAATATATTTTGTGCCTTTCAGGTGGCTTAATAAACACATCAGTGCAATGTTTTGTAGTTTCGTAGTTGTTTCTTTGTTTTGATCTTGCTATAAAGTGGAGAGAATATAAGAATTATTCCTCGTCTTTGGGCCAGCTCAAGATAGATCTTCCCCTTTGTGGCAAAAAACATGCTTTTGTGTATAAAAGTTCCCATCTTCAGTCTTTAGAGTCACTTTAGAATCAGGGACAATAAAGGCTTTCTCCTCTTATTTGCTTTTTCTGGCTTTTTGGGAGGGCCCGGCCAGCCCCTCCCAAAACTGCAAACTCCAGGATTCCAGAGGATGTTGAAAGTGGAATAATTGTGCTATAAGTTGTCATAGAATAGAATCATAGAGCTGGAAGAGACCACAAGGGTTATCTAGTCCCACTCCCTGCCATGCAGGAATACACCATCAAAGCATTCCTGGCACATGGCCATCCAGTCTCTGTTTAAACCAAAGAAGGAGACTCCACCACACTCGAAGGCTGAGTGTTCTGCTGCTGAATTGCTTTTACCATCAGGAAGTTATTCCTAATTTTTAGATGGAACCTCTTCTCCTGAAGTTTGAAGCCATTGCCATTCATTTTTTTCCCTGCCCAAGTACAGTACCATACATGTCTCCCTGTTGAAATTCATTTTGTTAGTTTTGGTCCAGTTCTCTAATCTGTTAAGATCATTTTGAATTCTGATCCTGTCCTCTAGGGAGTTTGCTACCCCTCCTAATTTGGTGTCATCTGCAAATTTGGTAAGAATGCCTTCTGTTCCCTCATCTAAGTCATTGATAAAGATGTTGAATAGCCCAGGGCCCAGGACAGAACCCTGTGGCACCCCACTAGTCATTTCTTTCCAGGATGAAGAGGAGACATTGGTGGCACCCTTTGGGTTTGGTTGGCCAACCAGTTACAAATCTACCTAGCAAGCAGCTATGCTAGTTTTCTTTTGTTTCATTTTCTTTTTCCATTTTCCCCTCAGGGATGCAGAAAAGACACACAATCAGTATCAAATCTAAAGGGTAAGTGTAAAATATAGTGGGGAGCACAGCTGTTGTCCTTTTAAATTAGAGGTTGGCGATATCCCGGGTTAGTGTGGTGGGTTGCGTTAAACTGCCACCAGCCCCACCAGCTGGACAGCAACTAGCTGCTGCTGCGTCTTCAGAGCCTCACCACTGAATTATGGTGGTGTAGAGATGGTAAATATGCCACTTTTTTTTTTAAAAAAAAAATCAAGACATGTGGGTTTGCCTGCCTTGTTTTAGAAGAGAATCATGCTTTTGGGAGGGCTCCAGCAACAAGACTTTAAAATAAGGTGCTGCTGCCCGTGCATCTTCTTTTGTTAAAAGTAAAAACAAAACAAAAATGCTTGGAGGTGTGGGGGAGTTTGCACTTGACAGTAAGGTCATGCAAGCAGAAGTCACAAAAATAACTGGAGAGGCAGATGCAGTCCATCATGGGCAGTGTGTTGCCAACTCCTGTTTTAAATACTATCAGCACAGACCTGGAGCTATGACATCTAAGAGCTGAAGGGATTTATTTGCAAATGATGAAGTAAAGTTATCCAGATAGGGGCTGGTTAATGTCTCAGTGGTTCTCATTTAGCTCGGTTGAACAAAGTGAACATGCCTTTTGGGAGTTGCTTACTGCATTATTGTCCGATATATCTGCCACTTCAACTTGATTTGTGAACTCACTCTCAGCTGTTCCTGTTGAATGTAGAATTACACGGTCAGACCAATGGGGACATATTACAGGGCAATCCTGTCTTTTGCAAACTCTCTTCCTATTGATGGGCACCAATTACGTACAATGAAAATACTTAAATTGTGATCAATTAAATAATACAGATGAAGTATCCCAGCTACTGCATCATAATTAAAGCAACTCATTTTTAGATGGTTACTACAGAAGCGTCCGCACGGGTCTGGAGCTCATGGGCATGGGACCAGCTGTTTTGAATGCTTGTACTGAATATCTAGCAGCAATATGTGTTGAACACTGAAGTTAAATTGTCTATACTGTTACATTTCCTATTTCTATGTATGGTTGTTGAAGCTGGTCAGCAAAGAAAGCTGATAGGAAGAAAATTAACTCTTATCAAATATGGTGCTGGAGGAGAGTTCTGTGGATACCCAGAACTGCTTAAAAAAAAAAAAAAGACATAAATGGGTCCTAGAGCAAATCAGGCCTGAACTCTCCCTAGAAGCCAAGATGACTAAACTGAGGCCATTCCTGCACTAGACTGTTATAGTGCTATTATTCCACTTTTAACATCCTGTGGAATCCTGGGCTTTGCAGTTTAGGGAGGGCCTGGCCTGAGATTATTGCACTTTGGACATATCATGAGAAGACATGACTCATTAGAAAATGATTCTGCGTCTGCAAGACCTGAGCAAGGCTGTTGCTAAGAGAGTGGTGGTCTCTTATTTATAGGGTTACCCTAAGTCAAAATCAACTTGACAGTGGTTAACAATGAGCATGTATCCTAGGCAGACATACATTTCAGGGCAGGGAGCTGTTCCACATCAGGAATAGTGTATAGGAAATTGTGGCTATTGCTTAGCCATCTTTGGGAGGTTTAGGTGAAATCTATTAATTAGTCTGGGAAGACTGTGATCTTTGATGTGTTGTTGCTTAGCAACCATCAGCAACAGGGATATAGAGATGAGGAAAGTGTTGTTCAGGAGGATACAGTGAGAGTCAGTTTGAGTCAAGACACTAAACAGAAAGGAGGTCTCCCTGGAGGATGTTTTTTACAAAACCCTTTGAAGCTGTGCTGATGCTAGGATTTCTACAGGAAATAACACTGGTGCTCACCTTCTGAATGATGGTGGCTTTCCCAGAGCAGAAGCCAATTAAAAGCTCTGCAGATTCCTCTAAATTTTGCTTCAGAATCTGGGTCAACATTATAATATGAGTAATCAGATGAAAACGTGTACATCGTCTTAATAGTTTGCACTGTGTTTTTTTACATCATCAAAACAAATCTCTTGCTTCTTCAGCTCTAGATCTGACTATTGGAACATGTTTTGTTAAATATGCATATGGTAGGGAAGTTGCTTGGGGGTTGGAAGCCCAGAAGCCAGTACCGCTGGTGCCTTTGCCCTGTGAATGTGAACATGCATGCATGTGCACAAAGCCCTCTTTCTTCCCTTCCTTTCCCTTCCCTTCCAGGGAAGAAAGAGGAAGAGGGGAAGATGGGGGCACCATCAGGAACACTTCCTGTTATCTGCAATGTCTCCTTCAGCTCCAGCCCCACTGGGGGGCTGATGCCCATAACAATTCTGTCTTTCTGGTCATTCTCTCCTTCACCATCCAGCAGAGGTAGTGCATTGCCTGGGGAACTCTCAGGGGAGGACAAACTCTTTCCATATCCTCCAGATAAGCTCACTGGACCTTGCCATCAACCTTATGGGTCTCTTTGTCTCCAAGGAAGGTCCTGCTATGGTGGCATTAGCTTTGGAGCTTTGCTGCACAGGCTGGGTGATGGACACTTCCAAACTATTGCCAGCAGCTCATCAGTCCTCAAGAAAATAGTAGGAAAGATTGGGGACTTTCAGTGGATGGTAACAGAGATCTAAAGTGCAGATGAAATGGGTGCCTCCCAAGGCCAGTGAGCGCCCTTACTCATCCTGTCCCTACCACAGAAGGAGGAGGAGGAGGAGGAGGAGGAGGAGGAGCCAGAAAATGAGGTACAGTCCTCCTTCCACATTCGCTAGGGTTAGGGGCACAAGAACCCTGCGAAAGTGGAAAAACCATGAATAACTCTAGGCTCTCCCAAACCATATCTGACACACACAAAAAATATGATCACCATATTCAACCCACTATTGATTCCTTTGAGGCATCAAGGTTCCTTCACAAGGCAGAAGTGGCTGGCTGGTGGGGCTTACTGCCACCTCCGCTGCTGCCCCACACCATTTTTAATGGGGACTTACAAGCCCTGTTCGCAGTTTCTCAATCTCATGAGGTTTGCAGTCCCTATGAAAAATGGCATAGGAAGGCAGCAGAGGTGACAGCAGATAATCTGTGAATAATCAAATCCACAAAAGTGAAACCTGCAAATGTGGAGCATTGACTGTATATGGTGGCATTGACTTTCACATGCTGCAAAGAGAGAATGCGGCAGGGACTGCTTTTTGAATGCATGATGAAAATAACCTAATATGTGTGTCTCTCTGTGCATGAAGTCACCCGCACAGAGAATACTGCCAACATGTGCCTCATCCTCTGACCCTCCTTCTCATTGCATGGCAGGGATGGAGGGTTGGGTGTGGGCAGGGAAGGAATGCTCCCGGAGTCCTGATTGGTTGGCAGACCAGGAGAACATGCCTCCCCATATTCCAGCTCAGCCCAGCTATTGCATGTCCCTAAACATATTTGATTGTCTACCAGAGCCTTCCTGAATCTCATGCCCTTGAGATGTCTGACATTCCAGCTCCAATCATTCCCAATCACCAAGGCCATTGGGCATGCTGGCTGCAATCCTGCATGACTCAGTGGAGGGTTATAACTCTGCATTATGCTATGCTGAGCCATTTATAATCCCTGGACTTACTGTAGAGCTGCTGAAGCCACCGTGCATGGCCATTTGTGCCAGTAGGAAGAGGGGGAACTGCAGAAGCATCTGGCTTTGAGGTTTGATCAGATCAAAAAGAGCTACCCCCCTCACTTTTTTTGCCATTAGTTTCTTGGGCAAAAATGAAGAGGAGATTAAGTTGCTTTGGCATTTCCTTAATGTCCTGGGTATTCTGTGCACAAACCGTTGGAGGTTCCTATTCCTCACTGACAGATGATGACCCAGCTGGTGGGAATAACAATTCCTGAATGGCCAGTTTAAACAGGTGCCACCATGGCGGATGTGCATAAAGAGACCTGGGCAAGGAGCAAGACATCAGTATCCATCCAGAGCTTTCAGGAGTCTTTGTAAAAAAGATTGATGGTCCACAGGCAGCAAACATTGCATAACAAGGACAGCTAGAGATGCTGTAGCTGGGGAAGAGTGAAAGTGTGCAGCCGGAGGAGACGGAAGAGCTGGAGGAGAATGAAAATCCCAAACCTCTGCTTGGGATTCCTTAATCAGCATTTTCTAGAATCCCAATCTGTTAGATTTTGGAAAAGGGGGAAGGGTGAGCTCTGAGGTAACACCATATCCAGAAAGGAAAATAAAAAAGTGAGGGGAACATTTAGTCTGAAGCCTTCTATATGCTAGTCTTTTTAACCTTCCCAGTCTGTCTGTCTTCCTCCTGACCTAATTCCACGGTTTGCATACCTTGGCCCTGCAGCACTGTGCAAAGCAGTCAGTGTAACTGGCAGGGCTCACTGCTATGTCAGTCTCCAAGCAAGCAGGTGAAGGGAAGAGAGGGCAAGGGTGGCCATCTTTTCCAGCTGGCACTGCTGCTATGCCTAACAGCTGTCAGAATGCAGAAATGAGGTTGGTCACCTCAGACACAGGCTTGCTAAACCATGTCATTTGGCTGGGAGTATTGAGCGATCCAGGAGCAGCCACATGGAAAGCCACAGTGCCTGTTTTATTGGTAATATCTATAATCAGGGATCAAGGCAGATATTTTAAGATGACAGGCCCTTCCCAGAATCTGGCAGAAAAGATAATGGTGGGAGTCTGGCAAAGGCTGGAAAAGTTGCAGTGGGAGTGGGGATTGGGACTACAGCTCTCAGAATCCCCTAAACAGTTTGACTCTTACGGGTATGCCAGCTGTGGGATACTCTTATTGACCCCAAAGCCTAACATTTCAAAGGTAACAAAGCTGAAACAAAAATGGAGTATAACAATGCTTCAGAAGACTCACAATGGTCAGCACTTTTGCAGACTCATTTTTTTTTTAAAAAAAATCAAATTTAAAATACAGCCATTATATTTGAAAAAAACACAATGTGGCCATTTATCAGGCAGAGTGTAAAGCTGATGATTGAAAGACAAAATTGTTTCAGATCAAATTTACCAATTAAGATAGAGTTATGGCTCATCAAAGTAAGTCATTCCATAAATTTGCAGATCTGTTCTGCAGCACTGGAATTTTTGAACACTACGAGGCATTTTTACAGAGGGGGAGAATCAGCAGCAATGCTACACAATGACAACCATATCAAGATTTCCACTGGGATATATAAAAGAATTATTGGATGAATGCTGAGCTTCATAGTCAGATTCATTTTTCTTTCCCCAACCAGGGAGATGTGTGCTATTCAGTCTCATGAATTTGATATAAACTGATCTAATCTACATCTGCAGCACTAATATATGCCGTTTGGGACTTATTTAGATATTATTTTTCACATTTCTGATGGAGTTCTCAGATCAAGTATGCATGTGTGTGCACAGGTGTGGATGTACACACATGTCCGTGTTCTTTAAAATGCTGTTTTTTCAGATAAAATATTTCTAGTCCATTCTGAGAAAAATAGTTTTGAAATACTTTTTTTTAAAAATGAGCTATCTGTTTGTTCCCCAGCAAATTTCCAGGAAAAAAAAGGTAGCCAATGGGTACAAATACAGTGCTGGTCCTTGACACACTGTGTTAAAATAAATGCTGGTTCCCCAACATCAGATAGTTTGAGGAGCACTGGGGTAGATTAGGGCTGAGGCTAGCCCAAGGTCAACACGTGGCTTTTGCTCTCATAGTCAGAGCTTGGAAGTAACATGTTTCAAGTAACAGGTTAAATTCAACTGGTAGTCCTAAACAGAGTAGACTTCTTGAATTGTGGGACTGACATAAGTGTTGGGAGTTGCCACGTAGTGATTGATTCTGTGGGTCTAATCTAGTTGAGGGGGCTAGCAACTGGATATAACTTAATGTTGCTACTTCTAAGTCTCCCTGTTTGCCTTTTTGGGAGCAAGGCTGTAGCAAAGATTCACTTGAAAGAGTAATACAATGCTGAGGATAGGTTTAAATTGTAGGGATGGGACGAATCCAGAATTGTCCGAATCCGAATCCGGAGCCAAATCCCTGGAAGGCTCTGGGAATCTATGAATCTCACGAATCTCGAATCTTTCAAATCCTTTTTTTAAAAAGGGGTTTAAAAAGCAAGGGAAAGAAGGATAATCTTGGGCAAGACACACTCTCTCAGCCTCAGCAAAAGCCTAGGCAAAGGCAAACCTCCCTCTGAAGAAATCTGGCCAAGACAATTGTCCTAGTTTTGCCTCAGGATCTCCCCAGGTTGAAAATGACATGAAGGCCCTTTCTACACAGGCAGGCAAATGTGGATTAATCCCACATTTTCCTGCCTGTGTAAACAGGGCCACATACTACAGTACAGAGATAATCTAGGTCAAAACTGGATTTTCTTTGCATAGCTCTTTATGGCATCCTGGGATTTGTAGTTTGATGATGCACCAGCAGACTTTGGCAGAGAAGGCTGTGACATCTTGTAAAACTAGAAACCCCAGAATTGTGTATGAAAGAGGTTTGCAAGGGAGCTATGCAAAGGAATCTTTCATCTGTCCTTGAACTCTCAAGCCTGTGCCTTCCAGTCAAGTGCTGAATTTAAATATGAAATGTTCAATTTAAATAACTTAGAATACAACCCCAGATGTAATTTCTGAAATTGTTAGCAAAGGTCATTGTTACTCCAAGGGAAAAACTCACCTCCTTGCCGTCTCCCCCTGGGTGTCTGGTCTCCCAGGTTTTCAGGTGTCCCGGTCTCCAACAAACTATTTGGTTGGTGGATTCAAAAGATTTGGTTTGCCTATTTTGGCACAGGGATTCAGATATGCAAATCTCAAATCCTTGCCCAAGATTTGAGGATTCAGTTGGCCCATCCCAATTAAATTGTCTTCTGGTGTAACAAGGAACATTTCCTATTGCTTCTTACTTATTAAGGGCATTTTCAGGCATTTTAGAAGCATTTGGAATGGAAGTTTATACGTTTTATGCTATTGTTTCTCAAATATGTGTATGTGCCTTCATGGCACCTGTTGACCTATGGTGACCTCTTGAATTTCACAGTTTTTTTTAAGGCAAGGAATATTCAGGGATGGTTTTGCCAGTTCCCTTCCTCTCAAATATAGCCTACAGCACCTAGTGTTCATGGGAAGTCTCCCATCCAGTTACGAATCAGAGCTCACCCTGCTAAGCTTCCAAGATCACACAGGATCTGATGTCTTTAGGGTAGTTAGGCCCCTATGTCATTCTTTTACCAACTCTTTCAAAAAAACAAAAACAAAATTGTAGCAAGAAATGTAGTGAGTCACTTTATCATCATTGTAACAAGTAACAGGCTGAGGAATAATTCTAAAGAAAAATACAGCAATGAGTAAAAAAAAAAGAACAACTTTTAGTCATCAATATCATACATGTAAAACAGTACAACTTCTGGTAATGGAAGCCTATTGGACCACTCCTTAATTTTTTTTTTAACAAAATATTGTCCATCCTGATGATGAATTTTGATGAACACAAAAGCGTGTCCACATCCTTTTCAGTTGATCCTATCAAAATATGAGCCAACTGTGGCTTTTTGCTGACTGAAGAAGGTAGAATCAATGTAAGGAGATCATTTCAAATCTGGGAGGAAGACACAACAGTGGATAAGAAGCAACATAAACTGGTACAACATACGCTGTTAGCAGCAACATTAGTGTTATCAACAGTGGATAAATAGCTGGACAGACTAATGGGAATAGTTGAAATGGATAAGTTTATGCATAGGCTAAAAGGAAGAACACAGAAGGAATTTTTGCCTAAATGGAAGTGGTTGACTGATTTCTTTAAAAAGAATGAAGGCAATCTGATGACAATAGGTTTTGATTTTTAAAATTAAATATTACTGAATGAGAAGTATAAAAGTAGATTTAGAAGATGTAGAGCCTTTTCGCACCTTATTTTTTCACAGAGGTGGGGGAGGCGCTCGTGCAAGAAGCCTCAGCAGAAACGTTGCCGCTTCCCTGCTGCTTAAGTTCTGCAGCGCTTCCTGGTCGCGTGAGTGCCGCGCGAATGCCCCGCCCCTTCCTACCGCAGCACCACCTGGGAATTGCAGGCTAGCGCTGAGGCAGGAAGTGCGACTGGCCTGGCTTCCGACACACTGCATGCCAGCTAAGTGCGCGTGGGCCCCGGGAGCATTGCGTGACCGCGCACCATTTTCGGCTTCAAGTCGAAAATGAAAAGGTGCGTGCACGGTCCACGTCAGGCCCTTGAGCATCGCGTAAATGGGAATGCGTCATGCAGACTGCTCCTCCCATTTACGTGATGCTCAAGGGGCTCTCTCGCTTTAGAAACAGCATGCGAAAAGGGCTGTAGTCTCTTTGTTTTTTTTTATATGGATGATTCTTATCTTTCAATGATTGATCATTAGTATAAAGTAATTCAGAATAAGTTAACAATGAATTATGAACTTGAGAAATTAATTAAGATGATAAGTGATAAGCAATATTTAATAATTATATGAGAAAATATATGACTTAATACGTGTAAATGTTTAAGTAATATGAACTGCTTGCAACAAGGGCAGGAATCCATTTTAGTTTTGTTTTGTTAGTGTTTGTCTTAGACATGTGTTGATGTTTGTTCATTTTTGTGTGGATGTATTTTTTGTTGTTGTTTTGGTATGTATGGATTGTGTTGTTTTTCTTATTTAATAAAATCAGAAGATAATAATAAAAAAAATATAGAGGGATCATTTCCTGCACATAACCAGCACCCTTCCAACCCCAAGAGAGACTGGGCAGTAAGCCCCAAGTGTGTGATAGCACAACTACCTTAAGCCATGCCAAAACACTGTTGTATTAAATTCTGGAGAGCATGACCAAAACTTACACTCTTTCAGTCTGTCCAACTGTGATTATAAACTATTAAACATCTGTCCAGCAAAGCATAAAACCCCAAGTTTTAAAAGTCATGATCAAGCAGCTCAGGGTCATTTGGGCTTATGTGAGGCAGGCTTACAAAACCACGTAATTCAGATGGACCAGTCCTGGGCACATTGAACCATCAAGTTCAATGACCCAATTGTTGTGCTTTTGGGAATTGTGGGAACAGTCTGGATGCAATATAGGAGCTCAACTGACTATGATACTTCCTCTTCCCTTAAAATTATTTTGGTGAATGTAGCCAGTTGGACCTCTAAATGTAAATGCCAAGATTTGATTGATTACATGAATGAATTTGACATAGTTTTCCTTCAAGAGATCTGGTGCTGTGATCATATTTGCATTAATAGATTTGCATCTCACTGTCTCCCTGTACTTCCCCAAAATGGTAAAGGTAGGATTAGCTAGGGTCTATGTCTTCTGATCTCTTCCTCTCTTGATGCTAGGATAATTCAGTTGCCAAACGGTGACTCTTTTATGTTGGACTTGGTCTTAGAATTACTGGCATCTAACCTGACCATACTTTTATTCAGTGTTTATTCCACTCCAATGAATGTGGATGTAGATACAGCTGAAGAAGTATTAGATCAGCTCAGGTCTGGCAAGGCTGCTGGACTTGATGGTATTTATCTGGAGCTGCTGAAGTGTAATTGGTGGGTACCTATGCTGGCTTCTCTTTTTTCCCTTAATTAACAAATCTGTTATAATTCCTGCAGCCAGGCAAAAGTCTTTTGTTATTCCTATTTGCGAGAATGGTCCTAAAGATGATTCACATAATTTATCATTCCATTAGTTTATTATCCATTTCCAGGCTGAGAGTGTGTGATGCATCCAAGGCCACCCAGTGGGTTTCCATGGCCAAGCAGGGAATCAAAACCTGGTCTTCATAGTCCAATGCTCAAACCTCTACAATATGCTAACTTCTATATGGGAAGAGACAGCTCTTCAAATAGCCTGCACCTGAGCCATATAGGTCTTTGTAAGTCAAAACCAGCACTTTGATTTTCGCCTGGAAACAGATTGGCAGCCAGTATGACCCTTGCAACAAGAAAGTTTTGTGCTTATTGTAACCAGAACCTTTTAACAATCTGACTGCAGCTTGCTGGACTGGTTAAAGTTTCTGAACACTTTTCAAAGGCAGCCCCACATAGAGTATATTACAGTACTCCAATTGGGATGTAACTAGAACATGTGTTGCCATGGCCAGTTTAGATGTTTAGGATGTAGTGATTGATGTTTAATGTAGTGATTGATGTTTTCTTTGTTGCTGGGGTGAGGAAATTGTGTGACTCTATAGGTGTTGAATTGCAAATTCCATCAGCCTCCTTGCCAGCACAGTTGGTATTGAGAGATCATAAGTGCTCCAGTCCAACAACATACTGAGGGCCACAGCTTATCCATCTACTATATAAAAGTCAAAGTTTGTGAGTGAGTTTGTCTGTTTGTCTGTGTCAGGCAGGTGAAGACCTCATATGATTGGCTATGTGAGGCGAGAAGACCTCATATGACTGGCTGGCTGTGAAGATTCTATGGAATCCTGGGATTGACAGTTCAGGGAGGGGCCTTTAGAATTCTCCACCGGAGAAGCTGGTTGCTATTTAGATGAGGCCTAGCAGCAAAGAGGAGGAGGACAGTATATTCCCTCAGGAACTGAAGCTCTGTATGTTAATAACTCTGAATACAGATTGGATTGGGGAATATGGGGAAAACTCACATGTACTGGACACACAGGAGCTGAAATCTGTGTATTTAAACCACATCTGATTCCTAAGGTAAGGTAAGGTAAGGTAATTCCTAAGGTATTTCTAAGAAGTATTACCTATGAAAAAATAAAATCCTGGGAAATGCTGGATAAATACGGTAGTTGCTTATAAATATAATGGGCACAAATATCTCCTTCCTTTTTCCTCCAATGCTGGAGAACAAAAAAAACCCCTTAAGAATACCCCTCCGTTTTTCCTTCCAATTTATTTGTTAAAACATGTCAAAACCCCTTCCCATAATGTATCACACATTACATTTCACATATTTCAGTAGTCCACAAAGAGCAACAGATGACACATGAACTTAAAGGTTAGATAGAACATAATCCTGAAATTTAAACTTGCATGCTCAATGGAATATCCAGCTTCAAAGTTTTTCCTTATGCTGCTGAAAATTTAACAGAAGTGTGATACCAGTTTAAAATATTTAGCTTCCCCTACAGAATCCAGAGAACTGTTGCTTGATGAGGTTGCTAAGAATTCTCTATTAAAGATCTGTCTTCTCTTTCACAGAACCAGTCCCCAGGGTTCCTTGGAGAGGAAATGGCCATTGTGCAACCTTACATCTCTAGACAGAAAAGAAGGAGAGCAAGGCACAAAGGCAATCTGCAAAAATATCTGTTCCTCAGGATGCCCCCCCTCCCCGTTATGTTTCTGACTCATTTTCTGAAGTAAGGGCTAAACAGGCAAGGGCTTATGTTTTAGACCTATGTTTTAGGGCTAAAACATAAGACCAGGAGGAAGATAATTTTGATGCCACAGGGGTTGGGCCCTTTCATTTTCACAAAGGCAGGGCAGGGTGAAAAGGAGGACTGGAACTGTTTCTGGGCCAGGTGAATGTTGAAATGGGCCTGGGGGATGGTGGGTAAATGGACCTCCAACTGGTCAACCAGATAGCATAGCAATCGTGTATATGAGCGTGTGTGTGTGTGTGTGTATGCACGTGCACACACACACACATTTTTGGCAGCTGGGCAGGTGGCAAAATGTGTCAAAGTAGTAGCTGCCATCTCTATTAGAGCTTGCACGTGATATGTGAGTAATTTTTCCAGATGAATGTTGGTACTTGTGGAAATCACACCTCATGCTGCATTTCACCCCTCCCAGCCCTGCAGAGGGCTTGTAGAACAGGAAGGCTCATGAGCCATGATTGTGGTATTCCAGTCCCTCATGCACTACCCTAAATGGCATGATTGACCCAAATGAATATAGCCACTGGCTATCTCCCCAGTCCCTTCCCCTCACCCCTGTTTTTTTTTTTTTTTATGTGTAAGTGCAACACACCTACAAATATTTTGGTACTGAGCCAGAATGATACTTGGTACAGGCTGGGCATGGTTAGATAGGAGTGCCCAGGCTTTAATGTTGCATCTTATTTCAAATTCAAACCTTCTTCTCCTCTAGTGATGCTGGAGAATTTTTTTTCTCCTCACTTGGAGACTTGAGATAATTCCTTGCATCTTCAGCTGGTGGCCCAGGCCTATAAATCTCCCTGTGCTATGAGAGAAGTGGCAGCCACAGTTCCTTGAATATTTCCATCCATGGTCATATCAACTGCTTCTCTCCAGAAAACTCATTTGTTGTAACATCTTAGGAAAAGCAGCTGGGAGATTTAAGGCCCATGACTGGTGTCTGGTGCGACAAGCTTAACTTGCCAAATTCCTTGGGACTCCCAGGTTGGAGTGGTATCATGCAACCTTGTCCTTTAGCTAGCCCCGCTTAGGATGTGGTAGGAACGAGTTTTGAAATGTGATAAAATTGCCTCCCTGACATGGGAAACTCAGAGGATTGCCCACATAGTCTGGATTCCCAATCCTGGCACCAAGTAACACAGAAAGTGTCTCTGGAAGCTTGAGCAGATCAGAGGAGACCAAGAAACTACATAAGTCCTGTCAAGTACCAGCAACTGTTCTTTGGTATCAGCAACATGAAACCAATATTCTTAATCTCCAAGTAAGATAAAATTCTACATTTTAAGGAAGCCCTCCAGCTGATGGGAGTTACTTCATCACTAATACTTCTGCAACTATTGCATGAGTGTACACATCTGACTTAAATGTTCTAATTAACAATGAGAACAGTGCAGTAGAACTGAGTTAAAAATAAAACTGCAAGAAGCCTTAAATGCACTGGTAATCTTAGAGACTAACTCTCTTAATTTCTACTGATGGACTCTTTTTTAACTCAAAAGATTTAAAGATTTAAAAGTTTTGGTAAGTCCTAACTTTGGGAAGAAGAAGTATGCTTATCTTATATAGATAAATTTCAAGGATGCTCCTGCCAGATAGAAAACAGAAAGTAAACTAGCTGTGAATTCAGGGCAACCTGAATTTCACCTTCCCACTGAGTGAGTGTTGAACTGTGGCTAGAGAGAATTGGATGGAGAGCTGTACTGACCTCAAGAGGTGGAGTGTAATAATTGCAATAGAAAATACACATTTTTAAGTAAAGAGTTTGACAGGTGTTAAGATGGTTTCAGGGCTGACATCTAAGCAGATATCAACAAGTATGAAAGGTTCAAGAAGAGGATCGACTGAAGAACCTAAAGAGACTGATCCAAATGAAATTATTTTGGCAGTTATTCAATGAATGAGAACAGATGTGAATCAGATGACAAATGAGAAAAGATTTTAAAGAAGTTCTGAAAGCTGAACTCAAGATTGAACTTAAGGATATAACTCAGTCTTTGACTCAGACCAACAACAAACAGATGAATAGACAACTGAAATTACTGGAAGATAAAACCTTGAGATTGGAAGAAATTACTGAGAAATTATCTGAAGAACCAAAATAGAACCTTGATGTGATGGCTTTACTTGACTTCAAGAAAAGGGAGAGATGCCTCAGATTTGGAAGAACAGTGGAGATGCAAAATGAAGATACATATGCAAGAATGGTTTGATGGTTGATCTCCTAGAAAGACAGACAGAATACCTTTGCTGTGGACTGGATAAAGAGTACAGATTAGATTCTTGGGTGTTGCAACAGATAAACTTACCTAGAGATGTGATTGTCTACCATGTGAGAAGACAGATGAGAGATCAAGTCCTCCAACAGTATTATTTAAATGAAATCCACATTGATGGATGATGAAATTGTATGATCTGGCAGAAATGGACAAATTAGCCATTTTGGTTAAAGAAGAATCACTGAATAATTTTAAGAAGGATTGCGATATGATTACTGTATATTTGAGAGAGTATTAGGGAAAAACTTTAGTTTTGGGCTTTGAAGATTATTAGTTTTTGCCAATAAGTAGAAGTATGTGTTTCTGATATAAAGCTGAAAAAGAGTTAATATTTTATCTTATAAGTATCAGCTGAGGGGCTAGAGCCATGTGTCTATCCTGCTGGCCCCTTTTAAACTTAATCTAGTCTCTCTCTCTCTCTCTTTGTCTTTTAGGTTAGATAGCTTTTTGTGTTGTTTAGTTTAGGTAGCTGTTCCATCCCCCCAAAATAGAGGGAAGACATATTTCAGTTATACTGATGCTGCTGCAGTACTTTCAAGAACACCCATTGGCCTAAAAAGGGCGCTAAGAGCACTAGCACCGTACTGCAGAGAGGATCAGCTAGTACTCAACTACCAAAAAACTAAAATCATGGCATTTGCTAAAAGGCCTAAGAATCATACCTGGAGTATAGATGGACAAAAGACTGAACAGGTCTCCTGCTTCAAATATCTGGGTGCTACTGGCACCACGAAAGCACATGGAGACTATGTGGCTGGTGATATACAGAGGACTTATCAGCCATGCTCAAATTTCTTAAGACAAGAGGAGGCCATTATATACTCATAGCGCTCAAGCTTTTTGAAGCCAAATCAGTAGCACAACTCCTTTATGGATCCCAACTGGGACCTTTCCCGAACCCTGCATCATTAGAATTTGTGCAATCCAATTTTTAAGATTAGTTTTCCAAGCTCCAAAATGCATTTCCAGTGCAACTCTGAGACTGGAGTCAGGCTTTATGAAAGTAGATGCCAGAGTGTGAGTAACTATACTAAGCTACTGGCTTAGACTGTCCTTCTTTCCCACTGGCCTGGCTCCACTAACCTTGAGAGATGACTTCCAGTCTATGTGGAAACAGACAGTGATGACTAAAATCTCATCGCTGGGTTTCTCCTCAGAGCTTCTGCTCAGCATGGGATATGATAAGGCCAAAGCAGCTATCAAACAACGGGTGGTAGATACAGAACGACAACTGGATCTAGCTAGCACTTTATTCCTATTGACCCCAACAGATATCAAGCTTCACCTATGGCGTACTTAGCAAAACTAGAAGTACCTAAACACTGGAGGGCTTTTACTTTGGCACGATGTCATGCCCTCCTCTCAGCTGTCCTGGAAGGCCAATACAAGAAGATCCCCTTCTCAGACATACTGTGTCCCTGTGGCTCTGGCCAAATTGAAAAAACAGAGCATGTGTTTCTCCAGTGCTCATACTACAGGGACACCCACCTCAGCCTTATTTCCCCTCTCTTGCATAAATACCAAGGACGCACTGGAGAATTCTACGCTTCTTTGTTAGTTTGAGACACCAACCCCCATATAACATGTAATGTTGCCAGATTCTGTGCAGCAGCTGTTAAAATTAATCAGGCACTGACCTCCGCAGTAGACTAGTTCCAAGCTTAGCTTGTTATATGGGAGCTGTGCAATCTGAAGTGGAATTTCAATGCTGTCTTTAACCTGTTTTTAACCTGTGTTTTTATCCTTTTTTCTGTATCCCCTTTTTACCTGTGCTTGTCAATGACCGTAATAAAGATTCTATTCTATTCTATTCTATTCTATTCTATTCTATTCTATTCTATTCTATTCTATTCTAGGTAGCTGTTCTGTATCTTGTTTTTGTTCTTGTGTTTTTTTCTTTATTCCATTATAGTTGTTTTATGTATCAAAATTTTGTGTTCAATAAAAATATTTTTAATAAATCCTTCTTCCTGGGGCAAAATATGAAGTTTTGTTCAAAGCATGCTCCTTATCAAATTCAATTTATTGCATTTATACCGTTTTCATTCTTAAAGTAGTTGTTTATTTATTTTACTTCCTCTAAAAGGGGGGGGCAATCTCCCAGATATTGCTGGATTGCAAGCCCCAGCATTCCTTGCTGTTGGTTATGTTGACTAGGACAGATGGGAAATGCAGCACAACAACGTCTGGAAGGCTATTCTTTGCCTAATCTTGCAGCTGCATAGCTTGAAGTGCAGGTAGGGGGGTGGGGGGGCAGGGGTGTGCCCACATTGCGTGGGGAGTGTGCCCATGTTGCATGGGGTGTGTGGCCATGCCACACAGGGCACCCTCCAAAAATTGCTGCTCGGGGCGCACTATCCTAATTGCTCCCCATCCATATGCCAGTGCACTCTTGGTCTGACAAACTCAGAGCAGCAAACTAACATACATAGTTCAACCCTCTTTCCTTTATCCTCATAATGCCCTGTGAGCTAGCACAGAGTCACCCAGTGAGCTTGACAGCTAAGCAAGAATTTGAACCTGGTTTTCTGTGGTCTTAGTCTAGCAGTTTCACAATTATACCACACTGGGTCACTTTAGAAGTTCAGAAGCACTTACTTATTTTTTCCAGATGTAATCTAGGTAGTTTATCAGGCTGATCTGCTCAGCTTCAGCAGTAGTAGACTTTTTCCTGTACTCTCAAATTATGGTCTGGATCATAATACTGTGCTGATAAAGTTGAGAATAAAATAAATGTGGACTTATTGGGGCTGACCCAAGATATTTTGCTGTCTGAAGCAGAATAGGAAATGGACCCCCCACTTCATTAAGGTATATAGTCCCCAAAGAATTTTACACCAGTGGCAGAACACTCTTCCAACATCTCTCTGCATCTCCAGCAGTGAATTGCTAACAATTTACTGCCCCTTCATGAAACTGAAAATATGTTGCCTGTGGTGGCCCTTTTCGTTTGCCTAACAGTAGACTTGATTCTGGTATTTATTCCAGGCCTAGATATTTCTTGGGAACCTGACATATGTTCAAGAAGAAATTCAGGAGCTCCACTTTCCCCAGCACCAAACCTGCCTGAAGGGAATTGGATACAACTGGCTCCATAAGATTTCCCCAGTGCAGAACGGTATTGCTGTAATTCAATTTATGGTACAGTAAAGCACAGCATTAAGTATGATCAAAACTACAGACCAAAATCATAATGGGATTTATGCAAATCTTGTTTCTACCTGATATGCTGTAAAATTACTGTTTGTGGAAATTACCATCCCATCTTTTTGCACTGTAAGATGTTGTACCCTCGCTTTTTTGCATCTTGTTTTGCCATGTTAATCCTGAATTGATGATGGCTGCAGATATAAACTCACCCGCTTGCTGTGAGCTTTGCATTTCAGGCAAACAGGCCCTGTCAGATGTTTGGAACAGTCCAGATGGTTTCAGAGATGCTACTTTGAGGTTCCTACCTGCCATGGGAAGAGTAAAGACTGTAGTGCCGGCAGTAGGAGTTTGAAAGAGATTGTTTTTTACCCTTTTCTCTCTTTATGCTTTTGAAAACTTCTCTTCTGTTTCAAACCAATTGGGAGGGAGTTAAGTGTTTTTCATGCCCTCAGAGAACTGAACAACCTCCCTCCCTCCCTCCCTCCCTCCCTCCCTTCCTTCCTTCCTTCACAGCTTTTCAATTTTTCATCAGTGTATACGAAATTCCAGGGTCATGCTGATGTCAGTCAGGCAATCCTTGCTGTGCCTTCCTCTCTTCTGTTTGATTATTTCCTCCTCCTATTTCCATTCTGTCCTTGGTGGAAAACTCATCACCTCTGGATGTTGTCTGAACACACACAAAAGCTGCCTCTCTGGCTTCAGCTGTTTGCAAATGATAGGTCCCTGGCAGTAGAGCTGACAAAGGTGCTTTGTACTCTTTGTTTCTTATTTACCCAGAGGCACCTTTATTTTGCATTAGGGTCCTTCCAAGGACATCCAGTTCCTGGAACTCTGCTTTATCTTCTTTCTATATTTTTGCTTTTAAAAAAGTGCTCTACAAAATGTTTTCATCATTACTGCCATCCTGCTTAATTTCCTATTATGAACAAAAGCAGCTCTTTCTTGTCTTCCTCTCGAGAGCCATTTCTGCACTAGACTTTTATAGCGCTATGATTCCACTTGAAACATCCTATGGAATCCTGGGCTTTGCAGTTTCAGGAGGGGCTGGCTGGCCCCTCCCAAAACGGCAAAGCCCAGGATTCCATAGGATGTTTCAAGGGGAATGATAGCACTATAAAAGTCTAGTGCAGAAATGGCCAAAATATCGAAAGCCTGCCAAACCTCCTAGGTCCATTTAACAGAGATGTTGACTCACCCAGTGAACCATATGCCTCAGTTTAAATCCCAGTCAGTGGTACAGTGAGGTCAGGATCAGCCCCACCACTGGGCAAAGTGAGGCAGTTGGCTTGGGCAGCAGATTCCGATTCAGCCATGAAATCAACAGAATTGGCTGAGTAATCTGCTAGGTCTCAGGCCTGTTGTAATGATGAAATGAACTTTATGCATGTCACCACTGTGAGCTCCGTTGAGAAGGAGCAAGACTGTGGCATGACAAATAAATATTCTATGTCGAATCACCATTGCAGAGGTCAAAGGCAGCATTCCAAAAGCTCTCATTAGCTGTTGAGTGAACCTCTGCCAGTAAATGCTACCCAACAGTAAAATGACAGCATCAGATTTCAAGCAGACAGAAGATTCAGGGGGCTTCTTGTTATACCTCTACCCAGGCTCCTGTTATGCTTTGTTCAACATCAGAAAGATGAATTCATATCATTAGCTGTCTGATGGACAATTAGGAAGGCCACTGCTGTGGTCATTCACAATGTGCCTTTCCATCTGTACAGTTTGGAGGAGGCTTTGTAAATAGCCCTTGCACATTTCACATCTTTCACTATTCTGCTTGCTGGCGAATGGCCTGTGATAGTGTGCTTTGGCTGTGCATTGAACTGAGGAAGAAGGAATGATATTTGTGTAGCAAAAAGGTGGTAAACTCCAGGCCCTGGGGCCTTCCCTACGACACCACCACTTAATGGTTTCCCAGCTTTGGTGTAGATCTTTCCCCTTTCTGAAAGGTTGAAATGCCTATCCTGTGGCTTAGTTACTGGAGGTAAAATTTTAGTCCAAAATATGCTGTATACTATTGTGTTAATGGGCCCTCCCCATTATCTGGGCAACAAAACTGAGGGATATAGGTTCCTCTCCAAGTAAACAAAAGTTTAATGATGTGTTGGGTTTAAGTTATGTTTGTTGGGGTCAGGTCACAAAGGAGCAACAGAGGTCAAGAGGGACAATCACCCAATGAGGAAGACCAGCTGGTAGGGAGGAGGGTATGAAGTTTCGAGATGCTTCTAAGAAGAGGTTATAAAAATCTCAAGAGACCATGAGACTGGGAGAAAGAGACAAAAAATAAAGAGAATGGGGAAGCTCTTTTACAGGCTGGCCAAAGGGTCCAGACTTCCAGCTTCTCATGACCATCTCAGAACCCAGAATATTGGTATCACGAGTAGAATAGGAGTGCTTACCTCGTTGCGTTAGTGGCTGATGTTCTTTTGAACCCTAGCTGAATGCATCTTAAGGGTTTTTTTCTTTTCTTTTCTTTTTAATGTAACCTTACAACTATGTAATGCCTGAAGGAAGGTGCTTTCATTAATAAGATACCCTTTTGTCATTGGAGATTGCTTGCTTAGAATAAAAGCTTTTCCCTTTTAAAGTCTCCTTTTTTCTACACACTCTTCCTGTCCCCTTGCTCAGTGTGCGCGTGCTCATGCATGTAGAATTCTCATCTCCCACAGAGAGTGGAAAGGGAAAGCAGTCAGAGGTGGAAGTTAAATTCTCCAGTAATTTCCCACTGAGTTACTGAGGCATAGGGATTAAATCAGTGGGTGGTGGAAGCTAGATGATCTTCAGGGGTCCCACCTCCAAATTGAGAGCCAGAGAAGGAATCCTTAAAATCATAAAGGAGCAACAGTGCAGAGTTTTGGATTTAGATGCAAAAAGCCTGTATTCAAATTCTTATTCAGCTATGAGACCTGCTGGTTTGTCTGGGAAAGTCTCTAGTGTTCAAGTCTGTTGTTTTGATGAAATGAACTTTTATGAATGACACCACCATGAGTTCCTTGGAGAAAGAGCAAGCCTACAGTATGATAGATATTTGGTCCCACTCATGCCTTTGACACTGCCTGCCACTGGAAGGCAGCCCCTGAGAGTGACTCTGAAATTCAGCCCGCAGGGTGAAATCATTTCCCCAATTTTGATGGAGTAAGATAATTGTGATTTGCTTTAAAAGGAGTCAACTCTGCTGCTGGCACTAGTAATAGGACTTGGCAGGGTGAAGGCACCTGGCAGCTGTTTAAGAACGGGATTAATGTGTAATGTAGGTTTAGCACAGTGCTTGGAAAAGGGTTTTTGGACCA